>BGPR01003066.1:68344-79466 GCA_013235015.1 Araneus ventricosus | reverse complement strand
GCTTACGAATCTGTTGTGCTACTGATCGCGTTTCGGAGACCCGGCAAGACCAGCTTCTAGGAGAAACCTCGCACACCACGTGATGCTGTAGTTCAACGAACGAGGCCAAAGCCAAGGACTCGTCAATTTCCCATCCCGCTCATCGGATTCCTCCTAGGTCATTGTTGACTGCGTGTTATTTTTATATTTATACAAGACTGTGTCTGGCTGGGAGTTATATCATTTACTAGCTCGGACTCATTTCCTTCAACTTGCTGAGCAATTTAAAAAAAATCATACTTGCATCACCGTTTAACCATGATGATCCAGTAGGAAAATTGAAGCGTTGAGTTTTTATGCAGTACTTGAGTGACCTTCACTGTTTCCTTATGTAATTAATAATTTTTCCTTTACTGTTGTCGTTACCCCTACGGGCTTAAACAGAATCCTGTCATCCACTGTACTGAATTTTTTTCAAAACTCTTTCAGACTAAGCGCATGTGTGGCGAAGTGTTGCCAAATCTGGCATTTGTGGTGTGGGCCGCAACTACCCAACCCTTTCGGTTCAAGATGAGCCTATTTTTGTCATCTATACTTATAAAAGGCAATGTGTGTGTGCGTGCGATATCCAGACGAATCTGTCGCACTTACAGCCTTGAAATTTGGCACACAGGTAGTCTTAATGACTCCCCAATGCAACTCGAAGACGGAATTTTAAAATTGTATCTAGAAAATTTTTTATTTAATATTTTGTGTTGTTTTGGATGATTTTTCGCACTGATTTCTCAATAGCATGGCTTCAGATAATTGTACGAAAAAAATAGATACACCATCGGAAAGAGCAAACGATTTCCGTTCTAATAAAGTTAGTTTTGAATTTGTAACGTAATTTACTGAATTTTGAGAAATTTTTAAATGGTCAGTTTTGCCATCGAAGTTTTATTTTTGTTTTTAAATTTGCTGCATCCCACGTTCTAATAACACTATTATTTTCATTTTTTTTCAGCTTATAACTAGAACGGTTCTATCGGATTTAAAAAACAAGAACGGTTAAAATTTTTTTCCATTTTTTTTAAATTAATTTTCTCCTGGTCATTTGAAAGTTATTTTTCTCCAGCGAGCTTCTTCCCGCGACGCTTTTTTGGAACGTTTCTGGCAATTTCATTGGATGACGGTGCAGAGCGCAGGTGACGTTATAACCTTCAATTGAATGACTTTGATTCTTATTTTCGACAGTATCTTAACGTATTTTTTCGTCTCGCATACTTTGTTTTGATTTTGTTTTCAACACTTTTTCATCTCATTGTGGGCGTTTTTTTTTTCTTTCTTTTTTTCATTTTGTTGAAGTCCTGATTCCACGGGCAACGCCGTGCGCGTGATGCTAGTGGAAAATATTTAAACAAGGTCGAATATTTTTAATCCCTTAAAAAAGAAAAAAAAAATGCTTTCCATTTTTGTAAACTTTGTTTCAACTTGGCTTTTAATAGCTCTTCAAGTGTCTATAAATGAGATTTGTTAACTGAATAAAAAAAAGTCATCATTTCGAAGTCTTTCAGATAGATAATTCTGTATTCAAGTGTTAGTAATTTTAGCTATGGTGTTAGTAAAAAAATTATTGGCCATATCGAACTTTTCATGCAACTTGTACGTGAAAAGATTGATACTGAATTTTAGACTTACGGTGAATTTTCGAAAGAATTTTCTGCTAATATTATCACTGCAGTAGTTCATACAAATTAATAGCCTTTTGCTCTTTGACAATTACACAGCATGCTTACACAATACTACTAAAGGATTGAGAGTAGGACTTGGTTTTATATTGATGTAACGCAAATATCGATTTAGTACTAATATCGACGATGCAATTTAGAGCTAACATCATTTGCGAAATATCGGAATTCCGATGTAACGCACTACATCGATACAACCCCGACATCCGCGACCGCGATGTTCCAAATATCCATTTAGTACTAATATCGACGTTGCGATTTAGAGCTAACATCGTTTTCAGAATTTCGATGTAACGCACTACGTCGATATGGCACCGACATCCGTGACCGCGATATTCCGGAATTCCGATGCAAAAACGAAAGATAAATGCAGTTACGGCCCCGCGCCAACATCGATTTAAGAAGCGCATGCACCCAGCTGGCTAAATCGCCACCCCGATTTAAGGAAAACGATCCACGCTCCAGCATTCCGCGTGGCTTTAGCCAGCGCAGCTCAGCTCAGCGCATCTTCGCGCCAGTGGACGGCTTCTATTATTACAAAGAGATGTTGCTTTCAAAATTAAAGTTGAAGTTTTCAATCCTAGTATATCGGATTTTAGTTTACATGTAATTCATTTTTTTGTGTGAGTGTGCGTGTGAATTAATAACTTTTGGAGAATGTTCATATTTCGATATATTATTATTATTAGTTTGGAATTAATTTGCCGATATTTGAACGATGCTATGCCGATTTTGGATTTGCAATATCTAGCGTTTAATCTCCCGAGATTAAACGTTAGATATTTCAAATCCATTTGCATTCTTTTCGTAACCAAAAATATCCTTTAAAATCATGTTTTTTTCTGAAACTGAAAGCTACAACCAATCATATTTATCATTATTCCGCTTCTTTTAAATTATTTTGCTAAAAAAAAAAGTATAATATTTGGAATTTTTCAATCTGCCTGGATCTGTTTTATTTCTTCCAGGCAATTAACACTTTTCTTTGACTTGAGCATAACAAGCAAAGCGACTTATTTTTTATTGTAATTTCAAATTTTTTTCTGGCTTGTAGAAGCTTGGCAACAAATTTGCCAATGTGCAACAAATTTGCCAGTACTGATGTATAAGTAATGTAGAAGAATAATTATATTAAAATTATTTCATTCAATGAATAGTTTAATTCAGAGAAAGTAATTTTTCTAATCTTTATCATATTTCAAATGAAATTTCTCCAACTAAGTTTAGTTAATAAAATTAATTTATTTATATTGCCTTTGTTATAAAAGATGGCTAACATCTTCAGGTTAAAACATATACATGCGGGGGGGGGTCAAGATAGGGGCATATTCTACAGCGGTGTTAAATCGATTTATCACTAAATCGCGATGTTAGACTGATGATAAATCGATTTAAGAAATCTCTAAATCGCCCAGCCCTAATTGAGAGGCACCCGTCTCTTTTATTTTATTACTAGGCGCCTTTGGGGACCAACTTGTTCGCCGGGAATATAATTTCAACTTAATCTTTTATGCATAATTATGATGTTCATGGTTCCCTTAACAAAGTAAATTTAAATTTCAAATTTCTATAGATATTTAACTCTCGTTCTTTTCGTAGCCTTGCACTTGTTCTGTTCCTTGTCTACATAGACGTTCCTAATGGAGTCGAGTAACTGTCCGTGTCATGTAACATATAATTGTAGGTTTTCGGCGCCAACTTTGCTTTCTTTTATTGCTTATGCAAAATATGCATTTGATTTCAACATTAAAATGGCGCGAAATATTTTACGTCGAGCAGCATGTTAATTGGTTTAAAACATGCTAATAACATAGCAACCATAATCGTTCAGCTTGCTGGATTTATTTTCTTATATACTTACTATCTTGAGGACTTTCTTTACAGATTTCACAGAAAAATTGATCAAATAAAAAAAGGTAAAATCCAGTAGGATATTAATTTTTAACAGTGGAAGAGAAGCACGTAATTAAATATTTGTTTAAACAATGAAAACGGTTTGAATTTCATTGTTAAAGTACATTTTATTTCTAAATTTTCGTTTTTATGATATGCTATACTTGTTTCATGTTTGTATGGATGGAATTTTGTAACGGATTTTTCACACACTTCCTGTCGTGCGAGAGTTTTTAAATTTTGTACACTTATGTTCTCTCGAAGACGATGCACTGTCTGTTTAATTAAATTTTATTTCCGTACGAGTGGTGCCACCTGGTAGTTAATTTGAGAAGAAATAAATTCCATAATGTTTATAAAAACGAATTTTAAATTAAAGATTAAAAAGTAGAACATAATAAAAATAAATTCTAGTTTTTAAGCACACTAATATAAGTGTGTTTTTACCAACTGTTCTTATAAATTTGTTTGTCATTTCTAATACAGTAGAACCCCGCTAATCTGAACTAATTGGGACCGGTGCCTGTTCGGATTACAAAAAATTCGGATTACCCGAAATTCCGATAAAAATAGAAAAGAAAAAGCTGCGTGCTAAAAGAATGTAAATTGTAAGTACTCAGTACTACTATCCCTTGAATTCTTTTCTTGAAAAGAATTCAAGGAAGTCTCCCCTTTCATTAGAATAATGAATACGTTAATGTATGAAGTGACCTTATCTTACGGCAAATTGCATTAGTTTCTTGAATGTGTACAAAACTATGCATGCTGAAAAGGTACTTTTTTGTTTTTGGTATGTATATTTAAATCTTTTCTGGTAATCTTTTCGAAGGGATTATGACGTCACGTGGTTTCGACGAAATGCATTCTGGGAAACAACACCGCGACCTTGGTTACGAAGAATCGCGGAGGAAAAATTGGAGAGAAAATATTTTAACACTTCAGAAAAAAATTAAACCATAAAAGATATTTTACCCGTTCTTGTTTAAAGGCGAAATAATAAAGGATAAAGGCGTGGTAAAGGCGAAATGTTCCAGTTATTCCCTAACTAAAAATGATAGCATCATTAGAACATCGGATGCTAGAAATTAAATATACTAGCAAAAAGAGACAATTATTTAAAAATTTTTCGAAGTTCAGTAAATTGCATTAGAAATTCAAAACGAACTTCATTAGAAAGAAAATTTGTTCTATCCGATAGTGCATTGATTGTTTTTCAACGATCATTAGAAAAGATACTCCGCCGTAAACATGCCGAAAATAACACAAAACATTAAATAAAAAATTTTCTAGATTAAATTTTAAAATTCGGGCTTCTGGGTACATTCAGTCACCATGACTACCTGTGTGCCGAATTTCATGGCTGTAAGTTCGATAGATTCGTACGGACATCGCGCACACACACACATGCACAGACATTGTCTTTTATAAGTATAGGTAACTCAAGTAATTAATTTTCCCTGATTTTTAGATATTTTTACGAATTTCTCCGACTTTTCCCTAATTTCTAGAGGAAAAATATCTTTCAAATGACCAAGGAAAAATTAATTAAAAAAAAAAAAACGGGAAAAGATATTTTAACCGTTCTTGTTTTAAATCCGACATAACCGTTGCAATTATAAGCTGAAAAATGAAAATAATAATGTTATTAGAACGTTGGATGCGGCAAATTTAAAAACAAAAATAAAATTTAGATGGCAAAACTGACTATTTTTTAAAAAATTCTCAAAATTCAGTGAATTGCGTTATACTTTCAAAACAAACTTTATTAGAACGAAAATTGCTTGTTCTATCCGATGGTTCATGGATAGTTTTTCAACGATCATTAGAAAAGATACTACGCTATAAACATGCCGAAAATGACCCAAAACAACACAAAACATTAAATAAAAAATTTTCTAGATTAAATTTTAAAATTCGGGCCTCGAGGTACATTGAGTCACCATTACGACTACCTGTGTGCTGAATTTCATGGATGCAAGTGCGATAGTCTGGACATCGCGCGCGCACACACACAGACATTGCCTTTTATAAGTATAGAAAGTGTATTATTATTGCAATAAATAAAATCTTTCTTTAATATACGATTTTTTATCCTTAATTTATTTGTGTCCTTTTCATTGGAAAACAGTTGGCCACCTTATTCATAAGAACCATTGCAACTGGTGGCCTTCCTTGAAGGAATCTTAACGAAATATTTTGTATTGCTTAAACATCTGCCGACAAAAAACAGCTATTTAAATACGACTGATGAAAATTCATCTGTAATTAGACGATATAACAATAAACATTCCCTCGTGAAGTTAGGTTCAGCGTTTAATTAGCAGGAAATTACATTTTTGTCCCTGAACAGTTCGTTCTAGATAAGGAAAATTTTAAATAAAATATGACAAAGAGGAAAATATGGTCGTCTGTGTCTTTGATTAATCTTAAATTGATCAATTGTTGAATAATTTTACATTGTTCCATAAAATTGCTTTTGCTTCAACATTGTGTGCATTCTTTTTATAGAAAGAATTACACCTAGTGTTTCGGATTAATTTGGCAAAATAAATAAGAAAATCCCTCTTAGTTCTTGGGACATAATGCTTCCTTTAAAGAATTTAAAATAGTAAATCCTAGTTAAATACTTTGTTCAATTTCCCTGGGGATTTACCGTACAGAATTTAATCGGATCTTCAAACCATAATTTTATCAAAGAAAAAAATTAAACATTTATATATAATATCTGATTCACTTTCAAATGAGGTTTACTAAAAATTGTTACCACAAAAAATTTTTACTAAATTTTTCTGTGAAAAAATTTTGCTTGTATTTGAAAATTTCACGAGCTAATAATCTTAATGATATTTTGGAAATATTTTCAAATTGATCTGCTTGCTGCTTCTAGTATAACATTAATAAATACAATGTAACTGCTAACGAAACACACTTGCGCTTCGTAGATAAATATCGTAATTTTTTAAACCAACGAGTCGAACCTTGTTAAGTTTTTTGAATTTTCTGGCCAGACTGTTAAAATCATTATCTGTTTTGTTGAGAATAGAAAATGTGTAGAGAAATTAATTTGTCTTAATATGCATAATTTTAAAACTAGTTGAGGGTTTCCAATAATAAATTCTTAGGAGATTCAAAATATTGTTGTATTTATTATCGAAAGAGGAGGTTTATATATGTCAGTGTTTGCTTTCGGTTTAGCACTGCCTCCAATATTCGCCAAAACAAATCTCGCGCTCTGATGAAGGTAACTGTTTTGACGTCGAATGAATTTGGGGCTATTTTTCGCGGCTTGCGTCTAGGGGTGTTGTGGAACCGGAATGCCGTTCTCTCGGTGCTTTTTTATGAGAAATAAATAAATTGTAAAAATATCTTTAACCCGTTGCACTCAAAAAAGTAATTAGATTAGCATAATTATTCGCTGATTGCAAGAGCTCATTTTATTGCTTCGAAACGTAAAAAATAAGTTGTTTTATTGCCCACGCCGACCCTGCTTTATCCAAAGGGTGTAAAGTATGTAACGAGTCGGCGGGAAGAAAATTTCCAATACAAATATTAAAGTAATACAAAATGATAGAATACAATAAAATACAGATAATTAGATTATACAATGCAAAAATATAAGTAAAATAATGCAATAAAAGTAATACAATGCAAATGAGAATATAAATATAATAAAATACAAACAGCAAACATAATAAGTACCTACAAACATAAATAGTAAATAAATACAAATAAGCGTGATAAATAAAGAAACTTACATAAAATAAACAAGGAATGAAAATTTTATAAAATCTAATAAATAATAAATAAAACGTCCTGCCTCTCTAAATTATAAAAAAAAATCAATTTTGAAAAAGAGAAACAACAACAAAACAATTTCTATAGCACAATTTAGTGGGAAAAAAACGATATAAAAATCCCGAATTCTGTAACAATTTAGAAGAGGAAAAAGAAAGTCGGGTATGCCCATGATGCACTTGAGAAAGTCTATTGCATATGTTATCACGCACAAGGAAAAGCTCCCGAATTTTAAAAGTTGCATTTTTGTTGAAGAGTGAAGACTATATTAAAAATTTATTATGAATTGAAATTTCTGTATCCACATGTTCAACAAACCCTCTAATACGTCTCTCTGATTCGGAGTCATCATTAAGCCAATATTTTCCCCATTCTTCTATGATATTTCTTACAAGTAATAAAAAACTATAAAAAATAATTAAAAAAAAAATTGCCCAAATGGTGTAAAGCGTGTGACAACAACATTCTGTTACAAACATGGAAAGTCGCTTCCCAGCAATGTGAGTATTATGGTTGGGAAGAGAGTTTTACAGGGGTAAGTATGAGATGACGGATAGTAGCCACGTCTGGACTTCTGACTTTGGCGACGAAATATGGGATCTCAAAGGTGCTGGAATCTTCTCGATATCTCTATTAGGAGAGAAGATACGCCATGAATGTGCTAGATCATTCCATGTGACGTCACGTCCTGCCGGGGAAACTATATAAAGAGAGCGCTTGGACGACGGAGGGTGTGTTGTTCGACTGGGATCGCCTTGTAGCGCGAACGTCTTTGGAGTTCTATCCGCTGTGCGAGCTAGTAAGCTGTTAGACGCCGAGCGGTAGGAGTGTTGATCCATTGGGAACGACTTGAGAGTTTCTTCCGCAGTGCGAGCTACGAAGCTGGTGAGCTGAGCGCTATTGAAAGTGCAGTTATTGTCCTTGCTTGTTATTTGCTGACTGTTTGTGTTGTTAAATATCCAAGTGCTGAACTGTTATTACCTGTGAATTGTTGTCTGTTTACATTGGTAATCTGTGCAAGAACTATTGTTTCCTGTACCTGTGCTATGTGTTTTCCTGCATATTTGTAAATAAACCTTCATTCTCCATTATCCTGCGTGTTGGACTGTTTACACCATACACCCACAGATAGACTTTTGTAACAATACTTTAGCAACATACAAAGATGGAGAAGGAATCCTTAGAGTGAGGACAAAAATAACGTATCGAAAGGGCTTCTGAAGATTTCAAGAACCCTATCATTTTACCATCTCATGGCCATGTCTCCGCGAGACTGATAATGACTGAACCCAAAGAGAATTCACATGCAAGATTACAAATGCTCTTGAATATTCTACGTGAACATTATTGGATTTTGAATGCGAGAGAAACTGTTCGATCAGTATTATCAGAATGTGTTATTTGCTTAAGACACGTCAAAAGAAATGTGACTACCCCCTCTGCATCACTTCCAAAAAACAGAATCAAAGATGTTGCAATTTTTGAGATCAGCAGTTGTTTTGATTTAGCTGGACCGCTGTATTTAAAAGGAAGAGAGTAAAGCGTGGATTTGCATGTATTATACGTGTGCTGTCTTCAGAGCTGTGCATTTTGAACTTCTTTGGTCATTAACTAAAACTTTTCTTCAGAGTTTTTGCAGATTCGTCGCAAGAAGGGGAAGGCCATCAATTGTGTATTGTGTCAATGGAAGCAATTTTATCGGTGCTTCGAATTATTTGAAATCAGTCAACTGGGCTGAGATTGCACAATTTAACAGCATACGAAGAATACGATGGCTTTTCAATCCTCTGACTGCCACCTGGTGGGGTGGTTTCTGGGAAAGATTAGTTGGTGTAACGAAGCAGATCCCAGAAGAGTTCTCGGAAAAGCCTTTTATCTTACGAAGAAATGGTCACCGTCTTATGCGATACAGAGTCTGTTATAAACTCTAGACTGCTTAATCATGTGTCAGAAAGGGATTCTGAACTGATACCTTTGTCACAGAACTCATTTTTGGAAGATTTCCGGCGAATTGGTGTTCCCTATTTAGATCAAGTAGATGAATTTGTTCTCAACAGAGGAATCAGTATCACCAACAATTGAATGCCTCACTTACCAAATCAATTAATTCCACTTTTTGATTTTTTTAAATTTTAGTGTCAAGGCACTTGATTGACTCCTAACTATTTATATTCGAAACAAATTTCTCTAATAAGAATTGACACCAATAAATGACTAAATTTTTTTGGTCATTGAATAATAAATAATTTATTTCAAAAGCCAATCTGATTAACTCCATACCCTTATGTAAATCGTTGCTAATTATAATTATTATAAAAATTTAGTTAAACTTTTTAATGCAATGATATTGTCGTAAAAAGGTACCACTTTTTCTGTTATCATTCGTTGTTATATCCATCTTCTTGAGGTTAAGTAATACAGTATGAAACCTCTCTGAGCGGCCACCCCACCGATCCGAGAAAAATTGGCCGCTCTGAAGGGTTTTCGTTACAATTACAAGATAATTGCTATAATACATAATATAAACAAGTCTGACACATATTTCTTATTTAAAATGAAGTTTGAGACTTACCTAAAGAGAAAATAGTACTTTATTTAATAATTTTTTGAAAAAAGGGTACAATTCGTGACTGCTTTAAGTTTTTACCCTTCTCGGAAAAATCATTTTTCAAGTTCGTTTTTCAGTTTAAAAAGTAAATCTCTAACCGATGCGTTTGTCAAATGGGATGGGCGAACCCACCCGGCGGCAGTTCAGAGGGGTTGGGTGGCCGTTGCTAGGGGTTATTTTAACATTAGGTCTATGAGCCGAAAAATCCGTGCCACGAAAAATTGGCCGTTAAGAGGGGTGGCCGCTATGCAGGGGTGGCCGTTCGAAGAGGTTTCACTGTAATAAGTTATTACCTAATGTCACCTTAAGAATGATCCCTACGTATGTGAATTTTATTCGCTTTATTGTCGGATTTACCGACAAGTCGAAACCCCACCTCATACAATTCAAATGTGACTTGAACGAAGATTCAGAATTTAATGCCATTAACATAAGAAAATCTGTAGCAGGTATATCTGAAAAATGTACACCAGCCTTTATTGTGTCCAACAGGTAGAATTGTGACAAGAGGAAAGGTATGGACTTGTTGAAATTCATTCCTCCCATTAAACATGATTATTATAAAAACTTAAGGACAAATCGACATGACGGAGCTCAAATACAGCTGAAGAAGACATCATTTATATTGCTGATGAATCAATTTAAACAAAGTAATCTATACTTATAAAAGGCAATGTTTGCGCGTGTGTGTGTGATGTTCAGACGAATCTATCGCACTTACAGCCATGAAATTTGGCACACAGGTAGACGTAATGGTGACTGAATACTCCTCGAAGCCGGTATTTTAAAATTGAATCTAGAAATTTTTTATTTGATATTTTGTGTTGTTTCAGGTGATTTTTCGCACTCATTTCTCAATAGCATGGCTTCGAATAATTGTACGAAAAAAGCAGTTACACCATTCCGTTCTAATGAAGTTTGTTTTGTACATCTGACGTAATTTACTGAATTTCGAGAAATTTTTGAAAAATAGTCACTTTTATGGTAATTTTTTATAAAGATTTCTTCAAATTATCGCATCTGACGTGCTAACATCTCTATAATTTTCATTTTTTCTCAGCTTATAACTGGAACGTTTCTGTCGGATTTAAAACAAGAACTTTTAAAATAACTTTCC
>BGPR01003066.1:53914-68334 GCA_013235015.1 Araneus ventricosus | reverse complement strand
AAGTGTGTATTTACGTTTTTAAACTTTTAAACTCCTGGTGTGTTTTTAGAAGACTCCGTACTTGTGTGTTTTGACTTTTTAAACCTTGCCTTTTGGAAATGGTCTTTTAATTTTTTTTAAAATGACTTTTAGTATCATAGTATGTTTTAGTACTTTTGTGATTATGTGTTTTCGTTTTTAATTATATATACGTTTGCAAAAGTTTTATGATTTTGTGTATTCTCTGTATTCAACTTTTTGTTTTCTAGTGCATTTTTTATTTACTCGTTGTGTGTTTGTTGTGTGTTTATAGCACTCTGTAAATTCAGTTTCCTCTGTAGTGTGCTTTTCTTTAAATAAATAAATAACAGATACATCTGCAGTAATACTATTTTATCGCTTTTCTCTACTTTTTGTTTTATGGAGTTAATCGATTTGGCAAGTAGGGCATTCAATTAATAACTGATATCCTTAAAAGATTTATGTCCGAATATTTGGGACTTTTGATTCAAAGAAAGGAAGACGAGAAATTAAGCTTGGCGAAGTTGTGCTCATTGGAAGTGATAAAGTTAAATGTACTGACTGGCCTTTAGGTTTCGCTATTGAATTGTTACCTGGAAAAGATGGCGTTACGAGACTAGTAAGATTACGAACATCTAAAGGAGAACTTTTACGGCCAGTACAGAGAATTTTCCCACTTGTAGTTTCCTCATCCTGGTTCGAAGACTGTCAAAAGGAAACAAAGCATGAAAATGCTAACAACGAGGTTTCCAGTGAAACTTCTAGCAATGACACTGCACCTGTTACTTTAAAAACAAAAAGTGAGAGGACTGTAAAACAACCCCTAAAACTGGATTTGTAAATATTTTTTTCGCCTTTTGAACTAAAAACAAAGTGGGAGGACTGTAAAACAAACCCATAAATCTGGACTTGTAAATGTTTCTTTTACCTTTAAAACTTTAAAAGATATACTTTCATTTTAAAATTTATAGCGTTAGTATATACAGGGGTGAAAATCCTTCGCGGATCCGCGATTTTCCGCTTTTTTGTATATTTTGTATTATTTGCAAACTGATAATTATGCAGGACTCTTTTGTGCCTTTTTCTTTTATAAAGTAAAATCTGATTTATATATTTTAGGTTTATTATATGTATTTTATAATATTTATTATTATATGTATTTTATAATATTTATTATTATATTTATTTTATAGTAATTATTGATATTATAAAACATTATTTATTAATTGTATCTTTTAAAAAAGTGAGTAAAAAAACATCGATTTTATAATGCTAAAAATAAGTATTTGTAATTGAAAAAATTCATACATGGCTGTAAGCAACACCATATTTGTTTCATAATTTATTTGTGATGAGTAAATCATTCATTAATAAGTATTTACTTATCTCTTCCTTAATGTATGTCGCTATTCACGTAAAAATGTAGCTACTCTCGTGAATTTTCCTCTTTTTTGTATCTTTGCTGTTTTCACCCCTGTATATAATAGTTATAGTATATGTAGAAATGTATAGCGTGTTATTCTTTGACAATTTAAAATGTTTTTTGTAAGTTAAGTTGTCTAACAATGCCTTGCGTAGATTGACGCTTCGCTTTGAGGGTAGCATAAAGTAAAATCTGTTCACTAGGGAAAATCGAAGAGCAATTGGCAAGCAGCTGTATAGAGGGAAAGAAGATCGCTCCCATTACCTTCGTTCCGAGTTAGCGTCCTTTTAAATACAAGTGAATGGCGTGCCTGTATTTTTCGATTAAAATGGGTGGGAAAAAAAACCGGTCTTGGGACAAATGGCATGGCTATACTTCAAGTGAGTGGCCGGCTTTATACTCTCTTCCTTGTGTGAATTTCAAACATTTAAATTATACAGTTTTTATATTGGTAAAAGGAAATCAGAATGACATAAAATGAAAGCTTTGTTTGCAAACATATTTACGAAATGTATTTCCTCACAGGTATAAGATAATCATTTGTGATGAAATACAGTAGAAGTCCGATAATCCGGCACGTTCGGGACCGGCTCGGTGCCGGACTACCGAAAATTCCGGTCTATCGGGCGGTAATTATAAGAACAATTAGGTTAATAATTAAACTACAAATACAGTATGCAAATATGTATGTACATACAACAAAGTTTATTTTACATTTCATATAATGTATGTACACGTACTGTAAAACATATTTCACTTAGATTGATTAACGGAGGTGCACTGCACCTGAATTTGTTGTGACAGCTGAGACTAGCCGGCCGCTAACTACGTAATTGTTTCCGAACAATACCGAGCGCTTCCGGATGATCCCGAACTACCCCGAAAACTTCCGAATAGCTCTCGAGCGTTTTTATTTGCTTTAAAGACGCACTTTTGGTGAAAACCGAAAACCAAAGAGCGATGCCGGACTATCGGGCATTCCGGACTGTTGGATGCCGGACTAATGGACTTCTACTGTAAATCGTTTTGATTTTTCAGGGAATGCCATGCCATGCCATTCGAGAATTACATGAGGTAACTAAGTCAAGAATTTTAAATTTTACATTGCGATTGAAGAAACTTAAGTTTCCCCAAACCCTATTAATACTCAACGCGAATTACACGTGCATCTTCATAAAATCCATAAAACTATAAATCAATGTCCTTCATAGTAACAGCCTAACAACTCCTGAGTTAACCTTAAATATTAGAGTCGGTTTTTTAGAGAAAGAGGAGTGAAGAATAACGGTAATAAATGGGACATTTTTCTTTACAACTTTCTTCCAAATTTATATGAAATTTAAGTAAATAGGCAGAGTAATAAAATTGTCTGTTTTCTTTGTTGTATTGTGGGTTTTTTGTGGAGCTGTGCAAATAGACTTCATTCGAGTTAATTGAGGGGGAAGAACTTGTGCAGTTCGTTTTTGTCTCTATTCACGATCTGGATAAATATAACTTTTGAAATGGATCTACAGTTTTATTATCATCGAACGCTTCCTTTTTTTATGCGGAAAAGATAATTGTGAAATCGAGTTTTAAAACTCCGAGCGGCGCAAACGTTTTTTTCCGTTTTTCATATTCAGTTCAAAAGCGGTTAGCTCGTATTTATATTTTCTTAAACATGGATATAATTAAATACAGAAAAAGATAGATTCATTTACTTTGAAAGCTAAAAGTTCAAAATAATTGGGCGCTCAGAGGGTTAAAAGTAAAATAGCTGTAAATGCCCGGGTCAGTAACTTAGTGCATATTGGATGTTATTTCTTTATTCTGTCTTTTTAAATATTGACAAATGTTTTTAAAAATGGAGTAATTTGTCTTAAAAGTTTAAAACATTTTTTATATAAAAATGCTTTGCCATTGCAGCTGATATTGATAAAGTTCTGAATTTTAAATCGTAAATAAGTTTAGGCGGTCGTTGTCAAACAAAGTATTTCTGTTGCACTTACTTAACTCGTTTCGCGATTATGCAGGGATACTTTGAATATCTTGGTTAAAAAATTCTCATGAAATAAACTATTTTGGGTGTTATAAAAGTCTTAATGGAAAGAAGGTTTTTAACTATTAATATATATAATTAATATTTTGTCATTCCAAAAATTACATGTACACGTAATGTATTTTTGTGTAATGTGATCCGTATTCTAATGTATACCCAATAATTAAGTTTTCTTTTTGAGAAAACAATGAATAAAGTGATTACACTATTAGGAGAGAAAATATGAACAGTAATGAATAGATTTAATCCTTGTCGTGTATGGAATAAGTTTATGAATAGAATGAATGCTTTCTTCAAATGTTTTTTTTTCATTCATAGCGTTATTAATTGTAAGCATTATTTAATTCGGGAAAATATGAAAGTAGAAAAACATCAGACAGTTTTTAATAATCTCGGAAAGATGACTTAATGTAAGGGTTTATTATTTACTTTCTCAAATCCGAAATTTCAGGATTTTTTTCAAATTTTATTTTAGAACAAATATATCTTTTAAGATATTGTAAAAATTTTACATTGTCAGATTCAGTGGAGTAGTTAAACTTCTTTTCTGAGTAAATTAGTGAAAATCCAGTGGTTTTGTTAAATATATATGTGTATAACATGGGCTAACACATAATGTCTGATTTTTACACTACGCTAATTTTCAGAATTTTGTATTGAATGGCAGTCACTCATTGGTGCAACGGATTTGGAAACCCTCCGCACTTTTGCGCATTCGCCGGACGGAGTTATTTTCATCAAAATGGGGGGAAAGTGAAGAATGGAAGAGTGATGTTTACATTTTACGGAGCGTGATCTAACAAAGAACTCCGAAAATGCGCTCATATGACTCATTGCCTGACACCCGTTTCCGATGTAAAATTGTCCAAAAGTGGTATTCTCGGAATCCGTTGCTGAGCAGTATCTTGCTTTCGAAATGCAGTGTCATTCAACATCTTCTCTGCGCTATATTAATAAATAAATAAAGATACTTGTTGGAAACTAAAGAGACGAAATTTCTAATTTTCCGTTTCCTGTGTAATTAAAACTGTCACTTAGAATACCGAATGTATCAATCACAATTACCTTATCGCCAGATTGCAATTCAAATAATCAATTTCAAAATTCAAATACCTCGAAAGTTCTAAGTATTTCTGAATATTGTAGATAGCCAAGTATTTTATTCTTAATAATATGATAATTATAAGAATCATAAAGTGGGATTAAAAAGTCTTTTAAAATGTTGAACTTTCTTTTGTAAATCGTGCGAGTGCAAAATGATGATTACATAACGTGGAGAATTATGTAATCCCTGAACCTTTTAAATCAGTTTATAAAAGCTGCTTGTTTGTGATGAATAGGCAACTTTAATTCAACACTGAGTGATGTTACGAGTTCGAATAATATTTTTAGTGTTATCAGTGTCCTATTATTGTTATCTCCGTTTGTTACGTCATCTTTTAGTATCTTGCTCTGTATTTAAAGGCGTATCTTTTTTTTAAATTACATAACTATTTTAGACTAAAATTTTGTTTTATATTGTGCTCTTTGATCCTTCAGCTAACTCTGCTATCTGTAATGAATGATAAGCGTGAGATGATTGCCAGCCATCTTCGTTTTATTATGCTTCAGATGACTAATTTGTGTTAGCGATATTTATTTATTTTTACGAAATTCGAAAGCTGTTAGAATTGCTAGAAATTAAACTTTCTACGGGAAGTAAAATTTCAATAAACCTAAGAAAAAAAATTTTTGTTCGCTTGCAATAAATGACTACGCGACAAAAAAAGAATTTCATTACAAATTTCTAGTCTGTAAATAACGATGTACAATATTTAGGAATTATTCAATAGAAGCCCATACTGCGAAAACCAATAAACCTTGATTCTTTTTTGGTGAAATGCATTGAATTAGTTCTCGAAATAAATGCTTTGATAGGAGCAATTGAAAGAGAGCAGACAAAAGATTGGAATTAAGGATTTTTGGATGCATAGTCAAATTCGAGATCGGTTACATGACTCATGTGAGGCGTAGAACTATAAGAACTTTTAAAATCGCAATGGCAGTGTGAAATTTATCCACCTGTGTACGATTTGCTGTGCTCAACCGCGTAGTGAGCGAGATTCGGAGCTCACAGAAGCCTAGGTTTTTTGGACATATCTAAGAAACAACAATCTTTATTGATATAAATATCGAAATTAATTTTGTACCTCAATGATTCATTTTCTGCAAATTCTAGTTTTTTAATAATTTATAACTACATTTTTTAGATTTGGGTCAAGGATTTTAGTTGTTTTAGTTAATGAAGTGGAAAGTGTTGGAATGGAAGCGATTATTTTTTTAAATAGATACCCTTTGTTATTAGATACTTTGTTAAGATGGATATAAATTGAAAAAAAAATTGGAATTTCGACCTTGATAAATTTGTAACTGTACTCCAGAAATCAAGTTAATTTGATGCAAAATACTCTACAAAAGTTTAATAGCTACATTTTGCATGTTATTATATTGTTTGGACTTCACTGTAGAAAAAAAAAGTGTAAAGAAATCTAGATGAAGTCTTTTTTTATAATGCATTAAAGTGTCCGTTGTCCGGAGGTTTTTAAGCTATTGAAATCCTCGATCTAACCATTAGAAATAAAGTTAGGGGCCTAATAATATTTTAATGTTTGGCTACCGTTGGCTGTGGTTGATAAAATGCTTGGCGCAACTCCTAACGCAGGGTTGTTTTTCGGCGTCTCGTAGACCTCGGGAACAGAGGCAGGGTTGCCATATTGGCCTTTTTAAGGCCATATTCTGGAAATATGGTCTTTTTTCAAAGCCCTTTGCCTTTGGAATTTTCATTCGGCCTTAAATTCATTTTTGGCCCTTTTTTGGCTTTATTTTTGCTTATGACTTTTAGAAAGATTTTTAGTAAATAATTTTACGATTTTTAAAATAAACTATTGATGTGACACTTTTCAAACGGCCCACAATGAGCTGTCAAACGAAGTAGTTCCAGAATAAGAAAGGTTTCTGTGACCTTTCTTCAGAATGTACATATTAGTCAGAATGCCTCTAGTGGTAACTATGTTTGTCTCTGCACAGCCTATAAGAACCACTTTCTCTGTTTTTATTCGTTTCTTTTCATGATCGAATTCGTATACAAAAAACTTCCACACAAAAGCGTAAGATATTCTTTTTCTTTTCAAAAAGAGAGAGATAGATGAATGGAAAGAGGACATCACATTACAGATCTTTTTAAAAGAAAGGAAGAAAAAGCATTTATGTCCGTAATTTCGGTATTGTTTGAAATACCCATCTCCAGGAATTTAACAAACGTTTTAATGTCAAGTCTAAGGGATAGAAAAAAAAGCTTTCAGAAACAATATTTAGAACGACGCAGCATATTAAATTTCGGTGTCAACTATTTAAATAACATCGAAACTAAGAGCAGTGCATTTTTGTGGCACAATTTTAGGAAGTAATTGTAAGGATTCAATTTTTTTCCCTCGTTATATTCTTCCGAAATTCATAGTGTCATTACACGTGTATTATAAAAATAAGTGTATTATCCCGGCAACCACTAGAATTTTGTGTATATAGAAACTGTGCTAGTAATTTTCCTATTTTTAGAAGGACAAGAAATATATAGAGAGAAAGAATGTTGTTATTAATTAAATCTTAAACTGATTTTAGTTAGGGATTGGAATGTCCTGGCGATTGAGATTGTTTCAACTTTCTTCAACAATCAACGGCATACGAGTTCGTGAATTTCGTCGTTCAAGAGTTACCTTTTACATTATTCTTGTACAGTGTACCGATTCTGTGTTTGTGTTTGCGAACTGAGTTCAGGCCATTGATAGCAACTGTCAGATACATAAGTTATCGGTCAGGTGCTTCTTTTAACCCCTTGACATACGATTTTATTTAACTTCCTAATCAGATGTCACCACCCATTTGGGATATTTTTTATTATTTCAATCTATTTAAGATAGTAAAGGATACTTGAGGCATTTAAGTGTGTCCAGGTCATTTTTGTATTTAAAACTAATTCTTACGTTAACTTAAATACGGATTTAAATAACAAAAGTTCTGCGCGAGTCGGAGACGTCATTGTATGTTAAGGGGTTAAAATAATCTGTTAAAAAGGCCTTCAGTGTAGTGGCAACTTTTCATTAGGCTGCTAAATCATAATTATTTTTTTAATTTTTTTGATGAACTGTTGTCCTTATTTACTTCTAAAAATACATTTCCTCTTGAATATTAAATGTTTATGCTGAAACTGTGTTTTTAGGTATGATTTAATGATTGCCTTTTTACGTCCTTATTTGCATATGTGTAATTGCTCTAATGTTTTAAAACTATGAATCATTCTTTTTTATATTTTTTTAGATTTTATTTGTGTAGTCTGTACAGGTTTTTAAAGATAAGATTACGATTCATAAATTTCGTTACGAAAATGCAAATTGGTTCATGTTTAAAATCTTCAATGCGTTACTGATGCTATCAATAAGCTCAAGGCCAAGGCCTGTTCCACTTTAAGTGTCCAGGTGTTACTTAATAAGATTTATCTCATCTGTGACCTTGTAGTAAATATATGCTGCAGACGGCAAATAATACAAAATAGTGCCATTTCATCTAAGTTTTTATTTTTGGTGCATAAATGACGTAAGAGGGTAGTGTCTGCTATGAAACAAGACTGCACATGACTGGTATTATTTTTTTATGTTATATTCATGAGATGCTATTTAGAACATAACAGTAACAGCTCTTCGAATTTAACTGCGCAATTTACATTTCGCTTTTGGAGTGCCTTATCTTTTTTAAAGTGATATCCCGAAACGCCTACTCGGGTTTAAACCAGTGCCATTTTTTATATTCATTTATACATAAGAGTGACTGTGTAATGGTGTGAAAAGTAAGCTGATTTTGAACTTTACAATAAAGATATTAAATTGGTTTAATTAAATAACTTTTTGGGGGGAGTATTAAATAAATTTGGATGGGAATTATTTGCGCTTTAATTTGGATCAAATTCACTTTGATAAAAATAATTTGCACTCATAACAAATATATTGCACGCGAAAAGAAATTATTCCACTGTAATAAAATTTATTCAGCATGAAAAAAAAAACGTTTGAACTATGAACAAATATGATGCACTCAAGAAAAAATATTATCACTCGCATTAATTACTTTCCATTATAAAACAGATGTTCCTACTTTGAATAAACTAAATACAACGTAGTTTTTGCAGTCGGCAACATTGCATTGATTGGAGTGTTGCCAATAGGGAAAATCATCCCTGTTTTGGGAGATTTGCCATCTGGGAAGGGAAAAAGTCCGATAATAAGTCAAAGCCAGAAATTTTATCCGCCAAAGTAGCAACACTGGCTGATTTATAATATGGCTCTGCGCCTTGCATTGCCGCGACTCGTGCGTGCGCAGCGTTCATCCTTACTTCTCTATTGAGGTGCAGTGGAGCCGGAACGTTGTTCTGGCACTACTTTTTTTTCCACGAGAAATAAACAATATATATATAAATATATAAATGTCCTTAAAACAGCACAATTTTTGTCACTCAGGTTAGAGGGTCCTGGCACAGCGTTTTTTTCGGACAATATCACTGCTTCTATTCCTGTTTATTTATTTATTTCGAACTGAAATGAGTCCGCTTTGGCCTAATGCTGAACTATCGGCCTTGGAACCGGAGGGTTCCAGGCTCGAAACCCGATTCCACTAAAGATCCGTCGTGTATTGGGTCTGTTGCACGTCAAGTCATAAGCAATGGGGCCAAACGTCCTCCCGCTTGTGTGGTGCAGAAGTTTGGAGAGGGGGTGCCAGCTCAGGTGTTCTTGTCATCTGCCCACGATTCAAAATGTCCTCGTTTTTCTTCAAAAATAGGACAATAATTAAAATAAACTAATGAACTAAACTCAAAGTAACAGAACTTGTGAAGGTGTGAATTTAATTCCATTGTATTTATTTTAGTTTATTTATATTAACGACCCGTTTTAAAGCAACACGAGGACTACTTTGGACGGACCTACTAATTTTCAAACGCGGTCACATGACGAGGACGACACCTAATCTGCCACCCCTTATCCAAACTTCCGAACCACACCAGCGGGAGAACGATTTAATTGTGTGAAAGACTCGTTCTATAAAATGAATGAAACAGAGTGAAATTTGAAAATTTTATTGACTGATACCAGCAGTGTAATAACTAATAGCTTCAGAGATGCTTTTGATCTTCCCTTCCGACGATTGACGTGCTACTTTCATGTAGTAAAAAATATTAATGGCTACTAACAACGTGGCATTACAGACAAAGATGAAAAAAATGATATTGAATGTCTTCATTTATTCCCCGATGACGATACCTTCAGTATAGTTAATGTATTATTTTTTAAGAAATGAGAGGAATAAAATTATGTGAATATCACAATATTCACAGAATACTTTAAAGGGAGTCAGTATCCCCTATGCCTCCAATGTTAAATTGACCATTTTCTATGTACCTTTTCTCACAATCTATTATAGGTAAAAGTTTGAAATTTTTTATACAGTTTAAGTAGACGTTTATCTCTATACTGAAGTGAAAATCTTACATAAACATAGCTGGGTGTTTTTGAAATTTTTTTAACAGAATATCACTATGAATTTTTCAAAAAAATGCCGTTTTCTGTTACGAGATCAGCAGTATTAAGGAATATTTTTGGAATATCAGAAAAAAAATTTCGCATCAGTATATACATTTATATGTCTAGCCCTCTGAGCGTTTCACACGTATTTTTCCGTTTCTCATATTGACTTCAAAAGCAGATAATTCGTGTTTATGTATATAATTTCTTAAACTATCATGGATAAAATATTCTTAAGATTTCGGAGCCTTGATTGAACGCAAAAAAGAGCCAATTGTTCAGTTTAAAAGCAAATTTTTAAGACTTTAAAGATAGAACATAAAAATAGCTAACCACTCAGAGGGCTAGAATAGATGGTAAAGATTTGAAGAGCATATATAAAGTAGATTTTGAGAAAGCGATACGCACAGTTTCAAATACCATTTTGAGATCATTCAAGTTAAAGATAAAAATCTCGTGTTGCATTAATCTGCTTACATTTTTTAAAAAGTTTATACTAACTTAATTCTAATTTGAACTCGAGCAAAAGACTTATATCGTTGGAAAGGGCTTGAAATGGAGATTTCAAATATATAAAAATTTAAAAAATCTAATTTTTGAGAGTTTGTCGTGTACTGACTCCCCTTAAATCGGATAGCTTACGAGAAATCTTTATTCATATATAGGTACTAGGAATTATTTTACCATTACCAATTATGTATTAGAGGCAACCAATGCGGTGATGAAAGAGGGACATACATTTCGTGAGCGTCTTCCTGTTAGTCAGTTCCTTGAAGTGTTTGAAATGCGATTGTGAGAAAATTGTCAAATGAACATGATCCAGTTAACCCGAATTACAAACCATTTTACATGAAACCGTATGTAAAATGGCTTGTATGTCCCCACAAAGATTTGGACAAAACCAAATCAGTGGGCAAAATTGGAAGTCCAATCAATGCATCTAGACAAGTTATGATGTTAGCATGTCCGATCTGGTTGATTAGATCAGTTATATTCTCCATTGGATAATCGAAGGGTTTTGTCGCTGCATTTAATAGTCGAAAATCTATGCATAAACGCATACTATCGTCTTTCTTTGTTACACACACTACAGGATTTGCAACTTCAGCTTCGCTGGGTTCTGTAAGACCTAAGCTCTCTAATCCTGCAATTTGATTATCAACTTCAGGCTTTAAAAAATAAGGAATTTTGTAAATATACGGGTTTTTTCCCCTTTCAGTACCCGGTATTAAGGGAATTTTATGTTCACCAACATTGGCTACTAGTATTTTACCGGAGAACAATGATGCATGGTTATGCAAAAGTTCAAATAATTCTACCTCCTTACTTTCTTCCAAATAACTAACATCTACCTCCATGTTATAGTTGCTTTAAATAGGTGTTTTAATTTGTGTATGGTGAATTTCTCCAAATTCAACATCTTCAAAAATAACTCCTTCAGTTTGTGTTCTAGCATGAAATTGTCTTATTTTGTTAGCATGGATATGTCGCACATTACCATCTGGTAGTTTAACTTTATAGGAATGGGGATTTACTCTATCAATTATTTCGCCTGGTCCAGTCCATCTTGCAGATAATTTGTTAGTAGAATCTGGAATAAGCAAATAGATTGACTCGCCTTTCTTAAACTCTTTCATTCTTTTGCCACGATTAAAATAATGGGCATAAGAATTTTGTTTCTTAGCAGTGGTTAAAGATGCTTTTTTCTAAATTTATTTTTGATTCTTGCAGATAGTCTACTGCTAAATTGCTCAGATTCTTGGTATCTCGCCCGACCAAGAGGATTTTAGAACTGACAGACGACCTCTAGCTTCGCGTCCATACACGAGTCTAAACGGGGCTATTCCAGTAGTACAGTTAGGTACTTCTCAATATGCAACCAGAAGGAGTTGCTTCCCTGAAACTTTCTTGTATACTCATTTCTCAAAAACTCTCGTATAGTGTCAGTTCCTCGCACCCTCGCTCGGATAAAAATTTCGAATCTGTTCTATTCCCAGAACGTAACAAGTTTCTCCAGGACACGTAAAAACAACAAAATAAACGGAAATAAAATAATCCGAGCAGGATCAGAATTCGCCAAAAGGGAGACAAAAGGGAAGAACAAAGCGCCAAGAAGGTGTCATTAAGCATAAACCTTTCGTCATGAAGCCGCTGAATATCATGCACAGAGATTGCTTCCAGTACGCATGCGCATGGAGATCAAAAGTAAAAAAAAAAAAAATTTGAATATGCAATTTGAAAACGTCTTTTTTAACCGATTGAGATGAAAACTGGGAACAGATATCTAATTAATGTTAGCATCCGTGATACCAAGTTTTATTTATCTAAACGAAAGGGCTTATGATATATAATTTTTTACAAGTATGCGATTATACAGACCGACAGACAGTCAACCCTTTGACGGATTTGTCCCAAACTTTTATACGGACCTACATTCCTGATGAAAAACTATGTACCAAATTTTATTTATCTAGCTACTCAAGTCTGTGGGTTATCGCGTTCACATTAACACGGACATATAGACAAACTTCCCGTGGACGGATTTGATAGAAACATACAAATTATGTGTCAAGACCACATACTAAATTTCATCCCTGTAGATTTAATAGTTTTTGAGTTATCGTGTTCACATACATACACACACGAAGAGAGACAGACACATAGACAGAATTCAAAAATTGTGTTCTTCGGACTCGGGGAGGTCTAAAAAGTGGAGATTCATCAAAATCTCGAGTTCGAATTTTTTGACGATTACAATACTTTCTCTTTGTATACTTCGTATACGAGAAAGGAAATATGGAATATGCTTAACCCAATCGGTAGGATCTGAACGGATTACATGATGTAACATCTGTTTAAATACCCTCTTCCACTTTTCTACTAAACCATTCGATGCTGGGCATTGAGGGAGTGGAAAACCGAGGACTCGCTCCTAACTCATCTCCAAATTCTTTTGCCAATTACGATATAAAGTTAGTGCCCTGATCACTGCAAACTATTTCTGGGATTCCGGTACGCTTGAATATTTCTAAAAAGGCATCGCACGTCGCTTTAGTTGAAATATTTTTAAGTGACACTCAAGAATTTTGATCAATTAAACATAGACAATGTTACGGCCTTACCCGGCCTAACTTCTCATAATTGTTGTTACGCCCTCTAGCGGTCTTTTCTGTGTCTGTATCTTGTGTTTTCAGTATCTTTATCAGTGTGAATTTGACTGTGCTCAGCGCACGTCGTGTGAGGCTCGCTTGAGCCATTGAGTTTGCGTTGGTCACAGAGATTTATGTTTAGCAATAAAAACCAGTTACAGTCCATTGCCTCGTCTTTTGAGTTTTGGTTAGAAATGACCACGTCCCCTTATCACACTCCGTAACAGACAATATTTATGCCTTCTTCCCGATGGTGGTACAATTTCTCCAATTAACCGTATTTTACCGTACGAAAAGGGTATGGAGCTCTTTCGACAGGTAGTGTTATAGGAATTTGCGATTGTCGCTCCGGAATTTTTAATTGACATTTATCGCATGTTCTACAATAATTTTCTACATCTTTTGAAACAGTTGGCTAATAAAACGATAATTTAATTCGTTCTCTAGTCTTTCTCATTCCTAAATGATTTTCATTATGAGCCAGCTGAAGAACTTTATCCCGATAACTTATAGGTAATACTAACTGATAAACCGTATCCCCAAAAATTTTATCTTTGTGAAATAACTCATCCCGCAAATGAAATTCTTTTTAAAACTAGCATCTTTAAAAGCATTCTTTAATGTTAAACATTCCCCTTGCAATCTTCGGAATTTATTAGCTTCTGAAAATTCACCATTACTGCTAGATAATTTATCACTTTCCGAGATCAAATAAATGCTAAAACTTGACCCACTTTCGCTTTCTTGCGAATGCGATTTCCATTTTCGGAACACTGCAAATGCTTAGGATTTACATCAGTGACGATCGCGGTATTATCAGAGGGTTTATTTACAGATGGATTGTTTCTCGACTTTCTTTGAACCTCGTTACCTGGTTTATTTACCTGTTATTCCTTCTATTCGGACAATTTTTTGCTAAATGTGAGTTACTAGAACAGATGTAACATTCGCGTTTTTCGTTCACTACCATATTTATTCCTTCCATTCGGGCAATTTTTTGCTAAATGTGAGTTACGCGAATGTTACATCTATTCTAGTAACTCACATTTAGCCAAAAATTGCCCGAATAGAAGGAATAAATAAGGTAGTGAATGAAATATGCGAATGTTACATCTATTCTAGTATTTCATTCACTACCATATTTATTCCTTCTATTCTGGCAATTTTTAGCTAAATGTGAGTTACTAGAACAGATGTAACATTCG
>BGPR01003066.1:30414-53904 GCA_013235015.1 Araneus ventricosus | reverse complement strand
TTAGTTGATTCACTACCATATTTATTCCTTCTATTCGGGCAATTTTTTGCTAAATGTGAGTTACTAGAACAGATGTAACATTCGCTTAGTTGATTCACTACCATATTTATTCCTTCTATTCGGACAATTTTTTGCTAAATGTGAGTTACTAGAACAGATGTAACATTCGCTTAGTTGATTCACTACCATATTTATTCCTTCTATTCGGGCAATTTTTTGCTAAATGTTAGTTACAAGAACAGATGTAACATTCGCGTATTTTCGAAATCGTTATATCGTTAATATTATTATCGTTTGTGTATTGGGGTTTTCTTAGCCACCTTTATCTACCTTTCGCGGTAAAATAAATATCACATTCTTTCTCCAATTCATCTGGCTGTAGCCATTTTTCTCCCTCTCGAACTGCAACGTGAGCAGAAACCTCATCATATAAAGTTTCAAAGATTTTATCTGACATGATCAGATTTATTAATGGATCAAAATCATTCTTTGCGAATCTTGCAATAGCGAAGCCAAACCCGATCGTAAACGAGATGCGAATTGTTGATGAGTCTCCCCTGGTAATCTTTTAGTTTTCTAAAGATTATCTAAACAAACGAAAGGAGATGGTTCGTATTCTTTTATAATTAGTTTTTATTTTTTCATAATCTTTTAAATCGTCCTCATCAATATAAACTAATATATTCGCAGCTTTTTCTCCTCTCAATTTCAGCAGAATTTCAGATTTGTATTCTTCTGGAACATTTTTATGCTTAAAAGCTCTTTCAGTAGAATCCAAAAATAGATTCTGGGTTTCATTCTTCTTAGGTACAGGAATTGACAATGTTTGAACAGCTTTTAGGAGTTCATCCAAAGATTGGATATTTTCAACGCTATCGTGTGCTGTATCGTTACTTTCGGTTTGCAGCTTCAAACGCAAGTGATTTAATTCTTCCTTTTTTCGCTGTGCCACTGTAGTAGCAAGAAAGTCAGCGATAAATACTTTATCCTTCAAATACTCATTCGATTTTAACAAAATATCTCGTAACTCAACTACTTATAAGCTTTCATTTGCCGTTTCGCCGATCTCTTATAACACAGCAAGCAGGTCAACTTTTGTAACATTTTTAAACATGTTATCTCTATCAAATATAAATTGATAAAAGCTTATGAAGCTCGCCTTTTCTAGGTATACCTATACTAAAACTCTGGTGCTTGTATAGGAACGTGCTGTAATAACTGTGTACTCCAGCCTTCAATAAATTAACTTTTCTCACTAGTTTATTAGAACTACTATATACGATTAAATAGGAACTAAATACATATGTACAATTACGATTTACGTTCAAGATTACTCATAATTACTTACTCGAGAACGCCTGCAAAAACATGCACCAGAGACCCAATACCATTAATGGCGTCCACCACCTCGCTCCCGCGCAACTGTTTCTTCCACTCTTCACTTCACTTCACTTCTTTCTGCTGAGAGCCGGAACAGTTACGTGGAGGTTAGTGGTATAAAGGAAGACCAGAGCTCTAAGGTATCAGATTAAGACCGTTATTCTATTATAGGTCCTGGAAAACATGTATATCTGTGCTGTAATGCCTCAACTTTGGCAAATACTAAATGTAAATATGCATTATATATATTTATATCAATAACTGAAATTTTACAGGTAATATAACATTAACCGTATTTAATTAAAAATTACATTTAAGTAAAACAAATAATCTATCAACATTTACTTTCCTCTTATAAGCAGTAAACATTTAAATAAACGTTGTAATTTATATTTATTTTTTAAACAAAGACATTTTTTTCTGTGTTTATAAGTTTATTTCAGTGTATTTATTAATATCGGGTTGAGTCTCCGCAAAAAAAATGTGTTTTAAAATGATAAATACATATAAAAACAGCAAAGCTTAGGAGGATAGTAATCTCCGTTCAAATCTATAATCGTCTGCCAACGTTTTGGCAACGTTACAAATCCTCTTTTGAAGAACTGTGGCGTGCGCGAGTCCAGAAAGAGATCGACCTCATTTATAACCTCCTCTTTTGAATTGAAGATTGCGCCATTATGCAGCTGCAGATGTGAAAGCCGATAGAAATCCGAAGAGGCCATTCCTGGGCTTTATGGTGGTTGTTGTATCAAATCCCATTCCAGCTTGTAGAGCATCCAGCCGGTCATCGTACTAACATGTGGCCGGGCGTTATCTTGATGAAAGAGAACCACCTTCCTTCTGAACTCGTTTTTCGCGAATGGCATCACGAACTATGATTAGCATGTTGCTGTGCTGTATATTGCACTGTTGATAGTATGTCCACTTTTCAGGTAATCTTTGCAGATAATTCCGCGACAATCCCACCAGATACAGAAAAGCACCTTCTTGTTAGTTAAGGCTCGTCTTGCAACCGATCCTGATGATTCCCCAAGTGCTGACCACCCTCCTTTACGGCTTGTATTGTTGTAATACACCCATTTTTCTTCGCAGGTCACTTTTCTGTCCAGAATTTTCTCTTTCCTTTGATCTCTGAGCAGAGCCAAACAGTCGGCTTTTCTCTTGCGCTTGTCTTCAGCAGTCAATTCGTGAGGCACCCAGCGGTTGAATTTAAACGTTAGATTTATGCGTTTCAGAGCGCTAACTATTGTTTTTTGGCAAACGTCAAGCTCTTACGCAACAGTTCGTGATGAAACATTTCTGTCTTGATGAATGATTTGCTTCAACTGCTCAGAATCAACTTCAATAGGGCGGCCAGAACGTGGTTCATCTTCAAGGTCGAAATTTTCAGCTTTAAACTTCCGAAACCAAACTTTGATTGTATCATAAGAAACAGTATTGATGCTTACACTTTCACACATTTTTTGGTAGCAGTCAGTCGCACTGAGTTTGTTACGAAGCGATTAACATATAATCGTTCTAATCTGTTGACGTGATAGCTCCATTTTAAAAACTTTTTTGACGCACAAGATAATAAATTTTTAACAAACAAATTACACAGTCGTATAGTACCAATTTTCAGCTTTAGAATGCGAAAAACCGTTTCTGGAAAGGCTAACAACCACAGAAATGACAGCTGTTGGTACGGAGGTATGTCCTTCCGGCTGAAAACTTTTTACTCAATCCGATATAATTAGGCTTGCCAGACGTCCCGATTTGGCCGGGACAGTCCCGGTTTTCAGACAAAATCCCGGTGTCCCGGCCGGTTTACTTCACGTCCCGGTAAAATTAAATTTGATTATAGATGGCCAAAGAAGTCTAAATATAATTAACTGTGAAGGATTATTTAGGATAATTACCTTATCATTTATTTCACTGTACTGTATGAAAAGTGAAAACTACAGAAGAGTGATGGTCTGCTAATAAATAATGTTGTCATCGTATCGTCTTGTCTCGCCAATCGTGACCATGTCTTCTGCTTACCTGGGACATCAGCACCAGTTGAGAGAGTATTTTCTTTGATGAACAACGCATGGACTGATGATAGGGGTTTGATGAAGGAATCTATAGTTAAAGGCTTGATGGCATGTAAAATTAATATCGGAATAGCTTGTGAAGATTTTTACAACACGATTAAAAACAAAAAGTCTTTCTAAAAAAGTCCCAGCCAATGAAAAGTACAATTAAATATTGTTCAAATTTTTATTCCTCATTCAAAGTGTTTCTTCTTACTTAAGTAACTTATAAATATTAACATGTAAGAAATAAAATGTTTAAATTTTTATGCTTGTGTCATTTATTATTACCCCTGGTTTAGGTTCCTAATCAGTAACCATTTATTCATATCATTAAGAATAAACTACCCTCTAAAACACTCTAAAAACCCGCCAAGGGTGTGTACCCTTGAATACCCGCGACGCTGGGGGGCATTCCGGTGTCCCGGTTGAACATTTCAGAAATCTGGCAAGCATAGATATAATGCAAGTCAGAAGTCAACAGAAATGAGTTGAACTTTAAATAGAATGAAAAATATTTTTGGCCAGGATTTTGCGGCAAATACTCCACTGTTCGCCGTACCTGTCCGCAAAGGTTTATTAAACTATTTGTGAAATTTCATGCATAACAAATTTTATTATTTTTTTCTGTTCGAATAAAGGGTTTATCTTTTGCAATCCTTAAGATAGGAAGTGAAATTAGATGTTTACTCAAGAAGGTAATCTGGCGGTAGAATCTCAGCCGCGTGATCCGAGAGTTGCGTGTGTCTCGCCTCTACTGAACATGCGTCATGTGCGATGGTCTGGTGCACGAAGTCGGTGGATCTTCGAACTGCGAACCCTAGAGATTCAGCTTTATTTAAGCACGTCTCTGAATATCTATCTATGCCGGTATTCTTTTTATAACTTAAAACGGAACACCCTCGTCTGCATGAGTGCATAGGAAACGAGGAACTGCAGAAACCCCCACCTTTCCGTTATGTAATTTTTATCATTAATGCATTTTTCCTTTAAACGCCTTCAGTCACCGATGGAAACACAAGGAAAAGCTGCTTTCCCGATATATCTATCTTCTTCACAATCCGAAGTTATGCTTCTCTGCGTGGAAGGGAAAAAAACTACTCGAAGTACGGAATTTCCCTCCAGTACCCATTCTACGGATTTCTTTCTTCTGCGCATGCTCAATTAGTTGAAAACGACTTTCCGTGTCGAAAAGAGCAGCTCTATGAATGATAGAAGCTAAATTTTGAACGTTTTTTTTTTCTCCCAAAAATATTTCGAGAGCCTAAAATTTGAAAATAAGTTAGAAAATGAAGGATAATTAATGATAAATAAAATGTTAATTGAAAATAGTGTTTATATTAGTGAAATTGAATGAAATTTCTTGAGATACAAAGGAGGTTTTTTGATAATTTTTAGTTACAAATAATGATGAATCTGAAAGAAAAGATTCTCAAAATTTCCGCGATCCAGTTATTATTCTGTACGATTCAATATAGGGTCGTTATTCATAATTTAAGATGCCTCGACTTCCAATAAAACACAGTAAGCTTCAAGCAACAGAATTTCAGTAACTGTATTCTCAATTTAAAGTATTACAACATGTTTAAGGATCAATGTAATAGAATAAATAAATTATTTTTTTATTTTGGCAATTCCTGTTACTTTATCAGAACCTGAACTCTACCTTTTTAATATTAAAAATAATGAAATATTTTTTAATCTGAATCCGCACGATACTTGTAGCTTCTTGGATTTCAAAAGATAACGCATTTTTCAGTAGTCATACGAGTATCAAGATAAAAGTTTTTGATCTTCCTGTGGAAGCAAAATAAGATGGGTGGAATTTTTAATAATACTAATAAAATAGTATTTGATTATACTTTTTTAAAAAATTAGTTTTACGATGAAGATTAAATCTTGTAAATTGATGAAATTAATTTAACTCTGCACTACACTGTTCATTAGCAACTGTGTGAATCCTTATAAATATAGTTTGGAATGCAGAAAAAGAAACTGAAAATTAATTTCGATCTTAAATTGTTTAAATGAATTAGTTAAAACACTTGCCTATTTCAAGTCAAAAATGCTGTATGTATTTTAACTAAATATTAAAGTATTCAAAATTTATCAGAAAAATTCAAAATATGTAAGTGGGTTCAATTTTGCATCTCTGTGCAGTGAAGAATTAAAAGTTACAGCGCCCCACACGAATACCTCAGACGAGCTACTACTGCTCGCCAATCAAATCAGTGGGAGTGGTCTCCCCTAAACTTTCTCGTATACTTCTCGAAAAAGGTGCTGTTTCCCCTCCCCCCGCTTGGATAAAAAAAATTCGAATCTATTGTAACCCAGGATCCAGTGACTATTAGAAAATATTTAGGTAAAAAATCAAATTCGAAGAGATGCGTTCCGATTAAATGCATACCGATTTCTACTCTTCCTTCTCTCAAGGACAATCCTTCCGCGTGCACAGATTGCTACCAAGTACGCATGTGCACGGAGAATCGGATGAAAAAAAAGCGCCAAGCAGGAGTCAATAAATATCGTGCACAGAAGATTGCGTCCAATACGCATGCGTGTGGAGATAGCGGACGCGTTGGAGATGCGCATATACAGACCGACACACAGTCAACCCTTTGACGGATTTGTCCCAAAATTTTATACGGACCTACATTCATGATGATAAAACTGTGTACCAAATTTTATTCATCTAGCTATTCAAGTTTTTGAGTTAGTGTTCACATGACCGCGGGCAGACAGATAGACAGAATTGCCTTGGACGGATTTTGTCCAAAATTTGATGGAAACCTACAAATTATGTGTCAAGTTTACATACCAAATTTCATCCCTGTATCTCTAATAGTTTTCGAGTTATCGTGTTCACACACAGACACACAGACAGACATAATTCCAAAAATGTGTTTTTCGGACTCAGGGAGGTCTAAAACGTGGAGATTCGTCAAAATCTAGAGTTCGAATTTTTTTGACGATTACAATACTTTCTCTTTGTATACTTCGTATACGAGAAAGTAAAAAGGCGTTCAAATTGCATAATTAATTTTTTAAATCCAGTTCTCCGTACGCATGCGTGCTGGTAGCAATCTCTGAGCACTCAGAAGGATTGCGTCACTTTGTCCTTGAGCCGGCTAGAGTGGAAATATGCGAGAGATATGCGTTTTAATCGGCACGCATCTCTTTGAAATTGATTCTTTACCTAAATATTTTACAATCACTATGATCTACAATGAAAAACCTTCCGATAGTCATTAGATTCTGTGTCACAGTAGGTTCGAATTTTTTTATCCAGGGGGGGGAGGGGGAACAGCAACTTTTTGGGGAAGTATACGAGAAAGTTTAGGGGAGACCACTCCCTCTGGTTTGAAGATGCTGTTCAGGCAGCTTCATTAGACAACATTTTGAACTGGGTTCCCCCCCCCCATTGTTCACTTTTGAACCGCTAAATTTTTCAAAAAGTTTACTTGTAGTCGCTGAAGATGGGACCTGTATCAATTTTCCGGGGTAAGTCATCTCGATTATATAGCACCCGCATCATCCAAAGATCCAAGCCGCCTTTTTCTATACTACGAAATTCCACAATTTCAGGTTTTCCAGTTATTATTATTGGAAAAGAAATTCGTTACAAATTATCAATTTATAAGCAGCAACTGTCAGCAATATAACGTTGACATAATGATTTTTCTTACTAAAACAGTTTTATGTGACCTCAAGCACCTTAACTGATTTGGTATGAGAACATGTTTGAATTAATTGCAACATTTTAGAAAACGGAAAATAAAATTTAAAAATGGTTTTGAAAACTGTTTGCGTAACTCCTGATGTTGTGTATAGGTTACACCAGTGCAACTAAGGCTTTTTACTTTCTCTTATACGAAGTATACAAAGAGAAAGTATTTTAATCGTCAAAAAATTCGAACTCGAGATTTTGACGAATCTCCACCTCCCGAGTCCGAAAATCACAATTTTGGAATTGTCTGTCTGTGAACACGATAACTCAAAGACTATTAAAGCTACAGGGATGAAATTTGGTATGTGGTCTTTACATATAATTTGTAGGTTTCTATCAAATTTTGGACAAAATCCGTCCAAGGCAATTCTGTCTATCTGTCCGTGTTAATGTGAACGCAATAACTCACAAACTTGAATAGCTAGGTGGATAAAATTTGGTAGACATTTTTATCATCAGGAATGTAGGTTTGTCTCAAATTTTGGATCAAATCCGTCAAAGGGTTGAGTGTCTGTATAATCGCATACTTTTGAACGCAATAACTTCTTTAAAAAAGTACTTTAATAAATGAAATTTGGTATGTGGCCTTCTTACCTTAATGGTAGATTTATGTCCAATTTTTGTGTCAATCGGTTAAAAGAAAGCGTTCAAATTGCAAATTTCGTTTTCCTTATCTTACACCCAGCCCTATTGGTAATCACGGCAGCTTCTAATTCCACTTCCTCGTTGGACAACCTTCAGAAATCGTGTTATGACATTTCGCTTATTTTTTTTTCTCCACTGCGTTTGGGATTCTTGTTCGTTTTCTTGCCTTTTAGCTTATTTTTTTCTCTACATATGTTGGGAGTATACGAGAAAGTTTAGGGGTGATCACTCCCGCTGTTTTTGGTATTTATTATTAGGTATCGGCTTCGAAAATTTCTGCATAAACTCTTTTTGCCATTAAATCGTTAACAAAAGATCCTGTCTTTTAAGTATGAGTTAAATGCATCGTCGAGTAAATCGTATGTACAGTGAAACCTCTTCGAACGGCCGGCCACCCCTCTTAACGGCCAATTTTTCGTGGCACGGATTTTTCGGCCCATAGACCTAATGTTAAAATAACCCCTAGCAACGGCCACCCAACCCCTCTGAACGGCCGCCGGGTGGGTTCGCCCATCCCATTTGACAAACGCATCGGTTAGAGATTTACTTTTTAAACTGAAAAACGAACTTGAAAAAATGGTTTTTTCCGAGAAGGGTAAGAACTTAAAACAGTCACAAATTGTATCCTTTTTTCAAAAAATGTAAAAAATTAAATAAAGTACTATTTTCTCTTTAGATAAGTCTCAAACTTCATTTTAAATAAGAAATATGTGTCAGACTTGTTTATATTATGTATTATAGCAATTATCTTGTAATTGTAACGAAAACCCTTCAGAGCGGCCAATTTTTCTCGGAACGGAGGGGTGACCGCTCAGAGAGGTTTTAAAGTTAGATACGCGTTTCTTGTCTGAATGTACTATGCTGTTGTATGGACTGTGAGACTCGAGACTTGCCAATCTCTAACTCTGTCGGTTTAAATTTACAGTATTTTTTCCAGTATGCGTTGGTTTATTTTCTTATCATTTAATGGGAAATGTGTTTTAATCTAAAGATTACGGTGTTTGTATTTGCATATCCAAGATAAAAAAAATATATATATCAGTTCGAAAGCCTTGAAAAGCAGTTTTGAGGATTGTCTTACTTATTCCAATGCCAATGAACTAACGCTATCGTGAGCTTATAAATTATTAATTATCGCTAGAATGGTGTCATATTTGCATCTGCAATAAATTACTGAATTTGAATATTTTCTTAATTTAATTTACCGTCTACCTTTTCTACTTGAGTATCGCCGCGTCTCTGTATTGATTGACTGCACAAAAATGCCGGCGACAAATTCTAAGATCTTTCGAGACATCCCTGGGGACGAGGGAGGTGTGAGACAAAAACATTTATGGGGTAAATGCAGAAGTCTGGTGCTTTGTTCAATATTTTGAAAGTGTGCCTCGGTTCACTTCATTTTAGCAATACTCGAAGGATGATTTTGATTGAGCTGATGATTATTTTTCCCTACTGTGCATTATTTACTTGTATCATCTTTAGAGCATTTCTTAAAACAATGTGATCTCCAGTCTGATGATTAACAAGTCGATCTTCAGATTCAGGAGTAGAAAAATTGTTTATAGTTACGTTGAATCTTTTAGAATTTATCCTTGTTATTTTAAATTTAAGCCCTTTGCATACAGTGAGTCTTTTTTCTTATTGTGAATTTAATAGTTAGAAAAATTCAGTCTGAAGGTCTCGAGTATTTTATTGAAAATAGTATAATATCCCAAAAGCCTTCAAAGTGTGCTTCCGAATGCATTCTGCTTTTTAACTTAAAAAAATAATTAAAATTGTGAAGAGACAGAAGATTGAGAAAAATAGAGACGGACATCTATATTTTTCGTAAAATAATCTAAATGTGACTTTTATCTTTTTCTCCTAGTTATCTATTCAGACGGTCTATTTCTATAACATTTATTATTTAGCAGTATTAAATTACAGTAGTTGCTGAATTAAAGATCTTGTGTCGCGAGGTGAAATAGGATATTTTCAGAAGTAAAGGAGACTTTTCAATCCACATATAGGAAAAGGACATTTTCATTAAAAATTCAAAATGTTGATAGGGGAACAAGCTTTTTTCCTAAATTTATAAGAGACTTTGATAAGATGACGGCTGAATTAATAGTTATACTAATAGTTACTGTAAAATAGTTATCTTAATAGTTACGATAATTTAATAACTATTCATTCTGAGAACTATTTTTAAGTAATAATTTTTTGTCATATTCTGTGCAAATAAGAAAAGTGCTCAATTATGTATATAATTCAATAACCATTTACTTTAGTGTGATTTATTTTATTTGTGTGTGAGCGACTCTATATTATGCAATATGTGACAAAAACGCTAAACTTTTTCGTAAACCCATTAAAGGTGGAACAGGTTTCGTACGTTGAACACTTTTATTTACCCTATTACATGAAATTATTATTTATCCTGTTACGTGAAATGAAGCCCATCTCTAATCCAAAAGCTAATGACACATCTGTTGTTTTCCATTTTCTTTTGAATTTCTGGGAAAACTTTTGTAATAAATTTAATGCTAAATCAACTTTAGTATATTTAATCAAAGGAAAAAAAACACGAATTTTCATCACAAATCCATATTTTTGAAAACGTTCATGAACATCATAAATCGACTCACACAATCGTAATTTAAAAACTTCGATTCATTATCATAAATATAAATCATAAATATATAATCACTGCTTCTTATTGTTAATGACATTACTCGAAAAACTAGTATACATTTTTTAATCTGATGCTTTTCTTAACATTCTATTCAAATATCTGATTCTGCATTAGTCGAAGAAATCTTAAATTTTCATTTGGCGAAAATGGCCCCAAAACCGTATCAACATCATATGTATGTTTGTTAATGCGTCTTCGAAAACGGCACACGTGTTTCTCAACGTGTCATCCGAAGTAGAGTTGGGTTGATACCAGGTTTTGCTGTATCAGGTACAAGTTGATACTGATACGCGCTTGTACCTGATACTTTTACTTGATACTTTTGTATCTGATACAGCCGATAACCGATCCCTTCCTCTCGGTCCGGAACTGGGCAGTCGGGTAGTGATTAGAGATTTTTGCCTTGGCGATGCTAGCATGTGTTGTGTGTGTGTGTTTTTAAACTACCTATATATATATCATTTCTTATTACCTGGAATAAAATGATTTCTAGCGCATTTTTTTACCTTTTTCTTGCAATGTTTATTAAGTATATAAGATTTATGGGATTTTCTATGATTAAATAAATATATTTTACTTTAAGCCTTTCTTTATTCGAAACAAATAAGTAACTCAAACAACAGAATTAGTGTTAGTAAAATGAATTGAACATAAAAATTAAATGCGTTGATGCATCATATAATAATCATATGATACTTGTATCATGTTGATACTTCGTATCAACCGACCAAAAAGGAACGCGTCGGAAGCGATTACTTATCGTTATTATTCGAGCCAGAGAACTGATGCCGAGTACGTGATACTTTTGGTCTGCATCTTTTAAGTGTATCTGATACTTCTGCGTACCTGATACAAAATATCAGTTGATACAGTACGCCCAACCCTAATACGAAGTTACCAGACATTTTTCTACGAGAAATTAAAGGCGGGATAAAGCACTTTCATTTAGAACAGAGGTTCCTAACTTTTGGTACGCGAACTCATAGTCGGTAGGGGAGACTTGATCCCTAGGTCTAAAACCAGAGAAAAAATGCAATGAAGTCTCTGAAACTGGCGACACTAATAAAGTGATTCCTTATCAACAGATATGACAACAGAATTTCATTCAGCCATTTTTATTTTTGTTGCAAGAAAGGAATCTCTGATTTCTTATAGTCAAACTTCTTTTGGAGTAGGTAGTTTGCTTCTTATTTTTTGCTAAATATAACTAAATTACTTAAGTTTATTGACATAATATACTAACATTCCTTACTGCTTAAATGTTATTTACATCCAGTACAGTTTCTTTACTTTTAATTTAACATTTCTTTTTCCAACACATGCACATTAGGGACACTTGATCCCCATTGTATGGGGAGACTTGATCCTGGGATCAAGTGTCCCCAAATTTAAGTTAAATTAATATTAATAATTTTATTACCCCCCCCCCTACTGGCCATTGTGATTTTCAAGTCACATTTAGATAATATCAATATTATTTAGAATATGGTTACCTTGATTTTGTATGGTTGACAAAGGTAGAAAGTTAATATGTGGCTTCACATGATGGTTAGGAAGAACATGGTGACAGTTTCACGGAAAGAGAAAATTAGTCATTCCGTAGGAAAAATTGAAAAGAAGATTTCATCATCTGAATGCGAAATAAATTTTCTAAGAAAAAGAGGACTTCATTCCAACCAATTTATTTACCCAGAAAATAGTGATATTAGTGTTGTGGTCAATGACGACATTGTCAAAGAACTACCTAAACTAGCCATGCTTGGTGGAACTCTTCGAACTGTAAGAATCTTAACATTTATTTTTGATTTTTCAAGCTTTGAAAATGTTATTTGATCATTAATTTCAGCGATAACGATCATTCATATGGGAAACAATGATTTTCAATAGTGTAGAATTTTCTAAATGTGTTTTTCTCCCTTTTGACGTGTTAGTCAACAATAAATTTGATTTCGACTATTTAATTTGAATCATTTCAATTCATCTGTTTCAAGGATCAAGTCTTCCTTGGAAAGGGATCAAGTCTCCCTGCAATTCGGGAGATTTGATCCCTTTTCTAATTGTTGGAAAACAATTTATCTTTATTTTAAAAATGGTTTTTCAAAAATAAAAAAAATACTACAACAAAAGAGACAAATAAGCTTTTCATAATGACTGAAAACATTAAAAAAAATTTTTTCAAAATAAAAATTAAAAACCGAAAAAAGGATCAAGTCTCCCCTAATGGTGGGCACAAGAAAACATAAAGGATTAAAAAAGTTACATGATTTTGTTTCTTGGCGAAAAAGGATTTTCGACTTATGTGTAGTATATTAAGAAAAACTATCGCAATAAGCTTGACGAAGCTCCAGACACGAGATTATCTCTTTCTTCATTTGATCCCAATTTTATAAACCTCAGCTTCATGAGGCAAGCTCAAGGATCGCATTGAAATTTCCTTCCACTTGAAAAGTTAATTATTACCAAGTGTAAATTTTAGCTATCCTTATAAGTTAATGTGAAATTATTAGAATACTGGTTTAATTTTTTTGCCTTTGAGCTAATACTATTGTATAAATGGAATAAAATGCAAAATCAAAAATAAGGCCTGCAATTGTTATTAATTCGAGTCATTTGATTTTTAAGCTCATCTAAACCCTGTGGAGGGGCGGTATATTTACGATATAAAAAAATAAATTTTGGTTGTTGTAATGTGGACTCGATATACATTTTGCAGGGAAAAAAAGCATCGCCAGAATGTTAATGATTATGAAAGCATGCAAAAATTTGAAAATGCAGCAATACAATAAAATAGTTCACATATCTGAGAAACTTATTTATCGAAAAAATACAATATTTTCGTTTGCTTATTCATTTTTTAACCGTTAAATCAACTAGCAAGGTTCGCTCAGAATCTAATGCGCGAAAATGATCATCATTTGTGGATGAAAGGCTTGAAAAAAAATGCCCGTAGGGACTGAACTGATTGAAGAGCTTCCTGGGATGTCAATAGGTCAATAAAAATTGAGATGGATCTGTATCATCCTATTTGGAAACAGACATATTGTTAAAGAGGAAGAAAATGGTGTTGAGATTTTTAAAAAAAAAAAACTTTGTTGTACAGGGGTTTATTGCTGTACAGAATACCGCTATATTGAGGGTAGATCAATATTATGTTCTATGCAAATTCATCGGGGCAACAAAATTTTATTGTTGTAGAGGGATTTATCGTTGCATCGGATATCGTTATAACGAGAGTTTACTGTACCATACCACTTTCCCCGATATTTCATTGGCAACTCGCTCCATCCGACTCCTTGCTGATTCTTTTGAGAAGAGCTACTCCTCATTTTGGAGCATTGCCAGTCATATTAAAGATATTCATTCAGGTTTTCCCTAAATTAGTTTTTTCTGATGCGATCAAGTATTTTCTGTCGTTCAGTTGTTCTCCGTAACTCTTTTTCTTTTCAAACCGTGCGACGAGTTACGTGTCCATACCCGAGATGTATATTTATGAAATTATCTTCTGAAGTTTGAAGGCATTGTCTTTCTTGACCCTTTAAAGGACTTTGTTTTTCTGGTAATGGTTTATTATAATATTTTTGGGATTGAGATTGAATTAAGAAAAGATTTCGTTTAGCATATCACATAAACATTTAATTTGTTAATTACTAATTAACAAGTCAAGACAGTTATGGTTTGAGATAAGAAATTGAATCATCTAGGCTTTTTTTTAATCAAAAAATTTGCTGAGAACTTTCGCAAATCTTCTTTTCAGCGTTAGGTGTTGGCACATTACTGCAGTGAAAAGGTCTTTACAGCGGCCACCCAATTGGCCTGGCTGAAGGATAGATGGCCTAAAGGGATTTCATACTTAGAAATATATGTTTGGATTTTTTTAAAATATCGTATGAAGAAGAAAATTATTTTCGAAAATTTCCTAATTTAAAAAAAAAAAAAATTTGTTTGGATCGTGTAGCTTTTTCGGAGGTAATTTTTTCCCTTCAGTTTTGCTTTTTTACTTTCTCGTATACGAAGTATACAAAGAGAAAGTATTGTAATCGTCAAAAAATTCGAACACGAGATTTTGACGAATCTCCACGTTTTAGACCTCCCCGAGTCCGAAAAACACAATTTTGGAATTATGTCTGTCTGTGTGTCTGTGAACACGATAACTCGAAAACTATTAGAGCGACGGGGATGAAATTTGGTATGTGATCTTGACACATAATTTGTAGGTTTCTTCCAAATTTTGGACAAAATCCGTCTGCGGGAAGTCTGTCCGCGGTCATGTGAACACTATAACTCAAAAATTTGAACAGCTCGATGGATAAAATTCGGTACACAGTTTTATCATCATGAATGTAGGTCCGTATCAAACTTTGAACCAAATCTGTCAAAGGTTTGATGGTCTGTCGGACTGTATAATCGCATACCTGTAAAAATTATATCTCCTAAACCCTTTGGCTTAGATAAATTAAAATTGGTACGACGGTTGCTAACATTAATTATAGATCAGTTTCCAAGTTTCGTTTCAATCGGTTAAAAAAAAGGCGTTCAAATTGCATATTCAGTGTTTTTACTTGCGTACTGGAAGTCATCTCTGCGCATGAGCAAGCTATTCAGAGGTAATTTTCTCCTGTTTTCTTTTCACTCGCGCACGCCATCACATTATTTAATTGTAAAAATAAATCCCTAATCGTCTTGATGGTCAATAATCAGTGGCGAATCCAGGATTCGGGTCTGGGGGGAGCTGAGGTCACAAAAATTTTGTATCGTAGTGACGAATGTCAAACCTCATGGCTTATATAAGCCAAAACACTTTAACTTTACAGGTTTTCCTCTCCTGACAATAAGAATAATAAAGAACACTACAATATTTTCGATAATTTAATAAAAAATACAACGAAATAACTGGCCAAAAAATGTTTTCGACCGCGCCAACGCTACAAGTGCAAGTGGAATGACTAGAAAAGTGGAAAATTTTCGAGCCTGTCAAGTCAGAAAGCAATGTTGTCACGATTTTATTACTATTTTTTTAAATGAAAATTAAGATCAAACAGTTGTAGCGATTTTAAATTAAATCAAGATTTTTGGTTTAGATCTGTGGGGGGCTGCAGCCCGATAGCCCCTCCCCTGGATTCGCCACTGTCAATAATACATCTAATATATTCCTGAAGTCTGTGAAGCTGAAAGTTTCATTGCTAATGGTCGTAACTTTTATCAGCAGTGTCTTTTTCAGAGTCCGTATCAGCGCTGAAAGGCACAAATGTGCTCTTGAATTCCCAACCCTGATAGAGGCCAAAGTTCACTTTTCTCTTCACATTGAGAAATTAATGATTTCTGGTGTTTTTTGTACGTGTATTTTTCTCCCCCTTCTCTTAATAAGAGGCCCAAGGGTAGAGAGACGAAAGAAATGCATTTCTTTGAAGTTGGTTGGGTGACCAACCTGGCTGCTCAGAGGGGTTTGAGTGACCTTTAATAGATTGTTTTAACATTATGTCTATGGGCCGAAAATATCGCGCCAAACGAAAATGACTGCTTTGATGGATGACCGCCTAAAGAAGTTTTACTGTATATGTAAATAATAATAAATCGATAATTAATTATATTGTTAAAACCACATTATGTGATCAAGGAGTTTATTTTTGTGGTTTTGTCGAGAGTAAGGCATAGCTGCCCAAGTCGGAGGTGGTATGGACATTTAAAAATTATATGAATTAGGTGGTAAGTAGTCTTCCCACGGCATTTGAAAGACCTAGCGTATTGTTTAGCAACGGATTCGGAAACCTTTCGCGCTTTTGGGTATGCGCCGGATGGAGTTATTTTCATCAAAATAGGGGGAAAGAGAAGAGAGGAAGAGTGATGTTTACATTTTACTGACCGTCATCTAACAAAGAACTCCGGAAATGCGCTCCTATGACTCATTGCCTGACACCCCTTTCCGGTGTAAAATCGTCGAAAAGTGGTAGTCTCGGAATCCGTTGCTGAACAGCACTTAGAAACATGAATCGGTCTTGTTTACCATTGGATCTTAACCATATCCGGGCTTGTGATGCTACTTCACATCACCGGAGTAACGTCTTTTCTGTGCATTTCCGTTTTTAATTAGGGCTGGAGAGGGTTTGATAGGGCCTAGAAGGCAGCATTATCTGAATACAAATGAATAATTAATGAATAATAATTATTAAGAAAATAATTAATCTGTAATAAATGAACAATTTAAATATGAAGTGTTTCTAAGTTGTTTTTTCCGATTTGATTTTTTTTTACTAATAATTCGAGTCAGAAAGCTTTAAATAATGACAGGAATAATTGTTTCCCTGGAACGTGGTAAACATGTTTATATTTATCAATAATGCAAAATCTGGGTTTACCTGACATAAAGGATTATATTCGTATGATTATGAATGCAATCCTTTTTGTTTTCTAGCAACCAAAATTTAATTTTCCAGTGTTCAGTTGTAGCTCCCATGGAAAGACCTGAATTAATTGCAAGATAAGGAAATCTTTTGAATTGTGGGTGTCCTATTTCAGTGACAGAGCGCAACAGTTGCAGTTAATTAGAACAAAATGTTCTCATTTCCATTGTCAATTAATAAATAGAACAGTTTTTCCGTTTTTTTCTTTTCATGGTCTTCTTATGCTTCGTGTGTGTACAATTTAAGCACCAAATTTATGCTAAGTCCTATCTAATTGCAGAAGCAACGCTAATTCGAATGTATTAAAGCTGAAGCTTCAAGTAATTTTGTTGCATGTTGCTGTATAGATTTGATAATCATAATAAATATTGTAGTTTATGGATCTTTCAAGCGTTGAAAATGATAAATTCCATCTTATTAATAAATAGCCTTATATTGAATGTGAACGAAATTCAGAAATTCTGTCAAATCGGATTACAAAAAGGATACAATTATCTGCAATACTATTCTTCGATATTTAAGTAGTTAAGTTTAAAATGAACGCTTCCATGGTTTATGTTATATGAAAATGTATTCTCGTGGAAGACTTTTAGAATGTTCATCTAATTTTTATTTACTTTTAAATAGTAATGATACCGACTAAGTTATAGTTGTCAAATTAAAGTAGATTAGGACTTGTATCTATTTTGATATAAAGCAGTGATTGGTAATATTTATAGAACAGTTTGTGATATTTACTTTTACATAGAACAAATTATACAAATTTTTTTTTATATTTAGCGGTAAATTATTTGCAAGGCAGTTGTTGGTTCTTTACAGTCCTTCTTGTGCTTTGAATTTCTTGTGGATTATTTTCCCATGCTTCTCAACTCGTCATGTAGCCCACTCTATCGTGCGACTTTCTTCTTGCATAGAAAAATTGTTTTAAAAAAGGGAAATCATTGACTGAATGAATGAAGCAGTCTTCTGTTCGAAAAAAAATTCCAGTGAAATGAATAAAGAACAATGAAACATCAATCTTATTATATTCAGTCACGAAATTTTGTTTTCTGTGTTCTTGCGTTGCGTGATCTTGAATGAAGAATTGTCGGCAAATTTTATTAATTGTATTATAATTTTGTGAAAAGTTATTGAAATTGTACGATATATAATCATGCCCTTCAGTACATGATGCCGTACGAAGTATTTGCAAAGAATATTCAGCAAACAAAATATTTGCTTTCGATGACGATATGATGTGGCCTTCAACTTCCTTGCCATACTACTTTCGCTGATAAGACAACTTCTCTGGTTTTAGTCACTAGTTTAGAATACATAAATCAAGATGTATTTTTATTTAAAATGTTGGTTTGAACTGCCTTTTCCGAGATATTTTTTCAGTTAACTTTTTGCTGTCTGAATTAATTTCTTTTAAGAATTTTATATTTGTGATTCTGTAGTTTGTTTCCGTACAACAATAAATACTTGAATGCTTAATTTTAACACCCCCAGTCTTAAATTCTGGATTAACTAGTTAGTTTACTTGAATGATTCAAGGAATAAAAAGCATACATGTTGTATCAAGGAGTTACAATGCACGTAGCTTGCTCCTCTCTACAAATGAGACGTATTGTTATGAAAATCGGAAACTAATCTTTCTTGCTGCTGGTATGACATGCTAATAGTTTCGTTTGAAAGTCTAAAAAGATAGTGCTGGTTCAAAGCACAGAAAGGATATTTTTTAGTTGAAGCAAAATGTAGGTCAGACGGTTTTTCATCGAGAGTGCTTTAATATTTAGGATGTATTGAATTTTTATGATATTGAAAATCACTCTTGCTTCATGGTTTCTTATAGTTTAACCCTTTCAAGTTCAATACATGTTTCGTTCTGAAAATTACTGAATTTATTTCAAAAATAAATGTTAGATGTAGCTGATCATAAATATGTAAAGGTAAAAAAAATTGGAATTTTTTTTGTTTATTTTTAAGAAATGTGTGGTTTCACAGTGAAATCAATGAACCGGTAACGGGCTATTTTGCCTCCGTATAAGTTGTCATCTAAATGCAATTTAAATTATGAATTAAATTTATTAGTATACGCGAGTATTCATGATATTCAATATTCATAAAATTCAATTTTACTTTCGAAGATACAATTTCGAATATTCAATATTACTTTCGAAGATTCAAGCACCTCAATTTGCGCAAGAACCCTCATCATTTCGTTTCTCTTAGAGATCGAAAGCAATTTAGCTCTTGCCATGCCGATATCTTTGTGAATACTAACGGTATTGAACTGGAATTTTTACATAAGTTGGCCTATATATCTAGCTCTAAAATTATGAAAGAAAAATGACGCTACGATTCGCCCATGCTCAGTAAAAAAAAAATGCTCAATGTGTCGTTTCACTGGGAAACCAATGAACGTCAAAGGGTTAAATAATATTTAATTTTGATGACAAAAAAAATCATTAAGCTTATTTCCGCAGAATATCTTTATTCTTTATTATTTTTTTTTTATTCTTATACCTGCGAAGTATCCTTACTGCAAGATTGTAGTATTAAGTTAACTGACGCAACACATACCAACGCGCATACTTTGTTTACTTCCCAAATAAATTCAGCTGCAGTTACTTGGAGTGTGATCGAGTGCGATTACATAACGCGTTCGTTTCCTTGTTTTATTCCTTGTTGATTGTTAAGCAGAATTGTAAACGAAGTATTAGCCAGTCAAGGTCGCGGCTCTTTAATTCAACTATCGCCTTTGGAAAAAAGTTGCTTTTTTCGGTCGCCAAATGGCGCAAACGCCTGTCACGATAGCAACCCTTGCTGGAAAAGGAGTCAAGGGAAGTTTTGACGTCAGTAAGTCAGGTGTTTACTCCACCAATAATAGACTCGGGAGAGCGACGTGAAGAAACTAATGATGGCTGATATACGACGAGACCTTGAAAGCTGAAGGCAATCGAGAGTTGAGATATTACATACAGCATGTACTTGCTTTATCAGCCTGTTTTATTCTCCCGGCTAATATTTGTTCCATTTTGAGACCATTGCGTAACTGCTCCAAAATAATATTCAGATTATATCCGTGTGAGAACGAACATTGTGGTAGGATGCTTCAAATGCTCATCACATTGCCTTTCTAGTTAGTTATTCTCTTATTTAAATAAAGTTTAATATATTGTTAGAGAAAATTTTGTATAATTTTTTTCAACATTTAATATGCTCTGTGATTGGTAGCTGAACATAAATACTTATATAGCCTGATTCATTTATTAATAAGTGAATTTTACGTTGCTTGAAGATGTTCAGCCCATTTTAATGTTCAACTGTTCATTCAAATATGTTTTGGGAAAGACTTGCGCTACATCTTAGTAAGTATGTATTAAATTTTTTGGCAGTTTTTTTATCCTCCATTTTTATGGCGAAATATCAATAGATTTTATAATTCGTCCTTTAATAAGTTAGGAGCAATGTACATAAAAGAATTAAATAAATAAATAGCTTTTTGATGTGATATTTTTCGAAGAATATTTTTGCAAGCTGATCTATGAATTTTTTTGTAAAAACTGAGATTTTGTTTAAGATCCAAGTTGAACTATTAGATAGAAAATATCCCATCAAAAAAAAAGTCTTCATTTTATCGTCTAGCATTCGATTGTTTTGTACTGTCATATCTCTCAACCATATCGTCTTCTATAAAAATGGACAATAGGGAGTTGGAATACACAAGTGTTGTTCAATCCTTAAAAAAAATTAAAACAATAAGCAAGTAAACTGTTATAAAAATATTCGAAAAGGAAAACAGGAAGTGACTAAGAAGTATAGACAATATATTTAACTTGCGTTTTGTTTCCAGATTGATTCATCGCCGTTGTAACGACTCTGCGTCCCACAGCAAAAGGTCTTTATAACGAGTGGTCGCTATAGTGGATTTAATTTTTAAAAAATGTACACATGCACGCTCAGCAGTTCCTTAAAAATAGGCTATTTTTAAAGAGATTCCAACTAAATACTCAAATTATTTTTTTTATCATTGGTATTAAAAATAAAATTTTATCAAAAATAGATTTCTAAAATAGATTTTAAAGTGGAAAATAAAGGAATTTTGGAAAAATTCCGAGAAAAGTGTCCGCTGAATTCGGACGTTGTATTGGGATTAGAAGACACTGGACGGTCGTTTTACCGGAAGTAAATTAAGTGCATAGGGCAACACAGAATTCTCGGAACACCTCCTCCATTACCGCGAACATGGTTGGGGATTTAATCACTGGTCGTTATAATGAGATGGTCTTTATCATGTGTGGTCGTTATAACGAGCGTCGACTGTTTTTCTGTGAAGTATGAATTTGTTTCTAGAGATCTTTTCCCTCTGAAACAAATCTGTCGAGTTAAACACAATTTTGAACAAAATTATTACTTATTTATTTTAGCTGTCGAGTCCATATAAATTTGTCTTTTCCTGAACCTCTTCTTTACAGTTCCTTGTGTCTTTGTCTCATAATAATTTGTTTTGTGCATCTTAATAATTTGCTGTACTCAATGCATCTTTGTTTTAAATGTTATAACTTTATATGGCAATGTTTTAGACTATTCATGATGACACTGACTTTTTAAACATCTTAAGGCCTATTGTGTCCCATCCGGAATGTCTTGTGATTTTGTGTTTGCTTGTCGAAAATTAGCACCTATATGCGTTCGATAAAATCACCTGTTTCCTATTTCTGTGAAAATGCCATTTCTAAACAATTCACTTCAGTTATCAAATTTCGTATATCTGATGAAAGGAAAATTAAGGATTTCACAGGAAAAAACTTCTCTTTTACTTACTGATATGTTGTGTTTCTACTCTTGTACTGTCAAATTTATAGTTTTCTTTCCTTCCATTTATTCTTGACATACCCTTAAAGCTATTATACTTTTGATTTAGATGGTGCAATAAAATATGTTTTGAAAGGTATGAAAAAATTGTATCAAGTTATTAAAAATACTCTTCACCTATGCTGATCTGTTTTTGTAGAAAACTTGCTCCAAAAATAGGGCTTTATATTTTGAAAAGCACATGCCAGGATTTGTATTAATTAAACAACATTTTATATCGGTATCAAGTCACATTGCTCCTGTAATGGCCATTTTTTTTTTTAAAAGTAAATACACAACTATGTTGGGAATGTTGAAATTTAAGGATTTCTTTTTAATGTTCAACTTTTGTTCGAATTCAAACGATAAGGAAGAAAGCAATACTTAGCTAAACTGGAGGTGTGATGTACAAGGTGGTTCAAATATGACCGAGATTGATATTCTTTTGAAAAATCGATATTTCCAAACACTTACTTACAGATGTCAGTCTTTAGAGTACTCCCGGAGTAAACACATTATTTTTTCCAATGTTCTGAAAGCATCTTAACTCTATCGATACGGGGCCGACCCTTCAAGCTAAAGTGGACCGAGTGTGATTGATTTCACATCCGCGGCGCGTGCTTTCTTCGCTAGAGTGGCTCGTCCAGATGTGTTTGGGGGAAAAGGGGGTTCTTAGAATTCGGACAGTGCCAGCTGTCATTGTGGTTTTTGAGGGGGGAAGTGAATTTCCCTTATCTTTGATAGAGGAGCTCGGACGTTCCCGTATTTTGTGGTCCCTTTATTCCAATGGCTTTAGGAATCGGAAGGTTAATGCCATATATGAAAAACGTTAACCGCATGCCTTGCAATATGTAGGCCCTGTCTGAAGCACTTGCACAGCTCAAATACACGGGTCCATGAGAGGATACTCTTCCCCATATTGTTGCTGGATTCTGTGGTGGATTTCGACATGCGAGAGTTTTTTGTCAGGCATTTTCTTTAACTAGGAAATTTGATCACAGTGCGTTGTTCACGCCCCGCAGATCCTTTTATGCGCTCATCACTCTAGCAACTCCTAGCCAGGACTGAACAGGTTCTAACGTGTGGTTCTACTCTCTAAAGCAGGGTTGGCATTTGGATGATATATAATGATCTGTCAAACGAAATAGCTCCTGAATAGAACAAGGATGTTTTGAATTTATTTCGCTTAAATTTTAGTTTAATAATAGAGCATTGAAAACATGCCTATCAAGTGGGATTCTTTTTCATGAAGGAAAGCATTTTTTCTAATAGCAAATGAGGTTTGCAATCATTTTGGCCTTATTTTTACGAAGGTTTGGCCTTATTTTGCTATTTTTATCTGGTAACCCTGCTCTAAAACTCGCACAGCTGCTGCGCAGTGCGGCTTCTTTTACAAACAAGTCGGTACCGATCATATTTGAACCACCTTGTGCATGGTTTCCGGAATCTAATCAATTCATTTTTGCTTAATTCAAAGCACCTTTAAAAATGTTATAGTAGAAAAATACGTAACTCCTGCAAGATATAATACCCTGTCCAGATAAGCTTGCCAAGAGTTTTATGAAAAAAGAGAGGGAGGCGAAAAAAAATGTACATAGCTCTCGAAACAATGTCTTTTGTAATAGTATTGTTGTGACATATTAATGTACATTTAATTAACGACTTACTGATTCTGTTATTGTTTTGGTACTGCTTTTACCAGACTTACAGACATGACACATTTCCGCGGAAACGCGGATTTCCGCTTTTTCGGCATCGAATTTAATCATTCTT
>BGPR01003066.1:0-30014 GCA_013235015.1 Araneus ventricosus | reverse complement strand
AAGTGAAGAATGGAAGGGTGATGTTTACATTTTACTGAGCGTGATCTAACAAAGAATCCGGAAATGCGCTCATATGACTCATTGCCTGACACCCCTTTCCGGTGTAAAATCGTCCAAAAGTGGTAGTCTCGGGATCCGTTGCTGAACAGTAGTAATTACGCTTTTTGATGTAGTACACTTGGAAATTCGTTTATTTGTTGGGATTAATTTTTAAAGCATAAACAATTATTAAGCAGCAGTTTTTCATGACATTATTTAACATAAAAAAATTTCTAGACGTAGGAATAAGTATTTTGGGGATTTGTTGGAAGTTCAATATTGTTACCGGGTTACAGTAATTTTAAACAACTTCTGACTTTGCGTAAAAATATTAAACCATAAAGCGTAAAGAAATTTTGAATATTGTCATCCTGAATGGCTTTTATAAAAATAGTCGTTCTTTTTTTTAAAAAATTCCCTCTCAACATCTACGAATAAAGAAAGGTAATCCAAAGTATTTTATAATGTTTTCTGCAAATGGAGATGTTAATTAACGCTTAGCATCTTTTGCGCTTTTTACCATTTTCAAGTGTTATCGTAACAATCGACCTATTTTTCATCCCGCATTTAATATGCGTCTCTCGATTCAAATACGGCAAAAAAAATCCCGTGTGTGATGCAAATGTTAAAAATGAGAAATTTACATGCGAGTACAATCTTAAACATTCAAAAAATATTCTTGCAATAAAAGTGCAAATGATATTAATCAGTTATTTCTCACCGTTAAGATGCGGAAGAGAATATGGCCGTTGCGACGCATTAGCCCTGGCCTTCGATGAATATTTACATCGCAGTATTGAAACTTGAAACCGCCCTTCGTATCTCTTTCAAAAGGCGGCTGTCGGGAATTGTTGTTGTCGTCATTTTAAATTAATATCGATTTCAAAACTGAAATGTAATACTTTCGGTGTGTTGAATAGTTTCTGTAATGGAAAATTCTTAAATCCGAATTTAAACTGTTGAATAAATATTACTAAGTAGAATGTCAAATTAAGGTATCTCTGTTTTAAGGTTAAAACTACTACTGCGTAACTGGTTACGTATTTAAGTTATTCAAATTGAAATGATTCGGGTAAGATTAAATGTTTCTTAATTATAATGGAGATCGTTAGTAATTCTTATTTTAAATTAAATGTATTAACAAGTCGGTTTGTAACCATATAATGAATTTATAAAATCTGCGTGTTCAAAAGAATTTATAGATAACTGTAGATTTTTTCAGACATGTTAACCAGTATCTCATTCTCAAATTGGTCGTTGTTTATTGGCAGAATATGTTGGATGATTATTAAATCATTTTTAAGTGTGTTGCGTAACACTTAGTTAATCAGAAATCATGCAAAATATTCCTTAAAAAATGTTAAAATATAATTTTTTTTCACTCATCATATGCATTGTTCATAACTTATCAGTTGTATGATTGTCTCATGTTGAGAATGTATGATTGTCTCATGTTGAGAATGATGTAGTTGATTTCTGTTACTATTTTTGAGAACCGTTACGAATTCAAGGTTTTTTGTTTGTACTTAATAATAAAAGTTATAATTCAGGGTGGCGACAGAACCTGGAAATCAGGGATGTCAGGGAAAAGTCGGGGAATTTTATCGATCTGGAAAAATCGGGTAAAAGTCAGGGCGTAAAACTTCGTAAAAATATCTAAAAATCAGGAGAAATTAATAGTTCCTTGAGATATTATCTGTAAATTAGTATCTTATGTCTAGCATTATTTGTAATAATAAATTGAATTTTTTTTAAAAACTTATATTCATTTTTAAAAGCATAAGTTTTTGATTCTAGCAATTAATTTCTTATGATTTGTTAAAGAATAAAGATTTGAAGTAATATTTTGGCAGTTTCTCTTGTTTAAATCTTTGCTAAAATATGTATTATTAGGTAAGTATAATTATACTATTTTTATATTTATCCTGCAACACGTTATTCTGATTCTCTTGAAAATAGCACTAATTAGTTACTGAACTGTTTTTAAAGTTTTGAGTAAAGATCATGATAACCTTTACTATTAATTTAATTTAACTTGTGTTGCAAAGAGTAGTTTTAATGTTTCTCAGAATTCTTATGCAGTTTTAGAAGCAAAGTATTTTGTTAAAATTTCCAGTATTTTTTACATATAAGAAATGTAATATACTGTTTTAATAGATTTTAAAATTTTCATTCCATTTTTTTAAAATTAAATTTCATAAAAATATTTTTCACAATAAATAACCGGTAAAAGTGTTTTTAATAATGCATATTGTACACATACAGTGATTCTGAGTCGGGAGAAAGCCAGGAAACTAATGTAATTAGTAACCGTAAATCAGGGAAATGTTGTAAGTTTAGTCAGGGAATTCAGGGAAATTTTTTTCAGTTTCTATAGCCACCCTGTAATTCGATTTCGAATTACCGAACATGTACATTTCAAATGAATGTAAATCCCTTTATCCAGGGTTGAACCATTTCATAGCAAAACATTTATGCAAATGAGAAATGATTAATAGTGCATTTTACTTATAATTATATCTATTTAAATTATTAGTGTTTCATTTATTATCGTTACAACCTCTTTTACAGATCTTGCGTTTCTTAATGAAGTTAGCGAATCTTTACTAAAGGGTGTGTGTAATTTACAAGAAAGTTGGAAAGTACCTTCTCAAGGACAGAATTTTACAAATGAGGAGGCGCATTTTGGATATGACTATGTAGTTTCGTATCGTATTTCTAATCACCAACATTTAATTAAAATTATAATTGTCGATAATTAAAAGGAAATCAATATCTGCAGAAATGGTTGTGAAATGTGAAAACATAGGAAATATATTTTTTATGAAGATAGAGTACTGAAAAAAGCCTTTATTGGTTGATATTGTAATTTTTTTTAAATATCTGATCTTCTAAATTAAGCACCTCCATCGAAGGGGAGCTTCTAATTATTGACGGCAGGGTTTTTCGCTGAAGTGTGTATGAAAGTTAATTATGTTCCATAAATTTCTTCAAAAGAATCAAGGTATACATGTGGATTTATATTTTTATACAAATATTTCGAAGACATTTCTGCTGCGATAATCATCTCTTTTTTTAGATGCCTTAATTGTTTTCTTCCTGCGGGGTTTCCTGTTATTATAAATTTTATTAAGTAGCATTGGAAAAATTTGCATATTGAAGATCCAAACTAGAAGATAAATTTACACATCAAGTTTCGAACAATAACTTTTTTAAATGCTAGAGGCTTACTATTGATGCTTTTCAAATGGCATGATCCTCAAGCCTTATTTCATTGTTACTAACTTATTAATATTCCTGATAAGTTTTCTGCAACTGTTTCTTGCATTCACTCAATGGTTTTCTATATTCCTTTTTCTACTCCTTGTGCACTAGGGTGGAACGAGAGAAACGCTTATTTCTTTTTTAGCTTATAATAGTGGGCGAAAGTTCACTTTTGATGCAAAAATAAAATTTGATGTCAAATGGAACGTGTCTCGAGGGTACCGATAAAGTTGCATAAATTTGAAAAATGTTGCTCTATTTCAACCTCTTTCTCTAATTTCTCATTTGCTGCAAAAACCTCAAATTAAATATTTTGTACTTTTTTATTAATAGAAAAAACGATTTTAAGGTGTTAAAAACCTATTGTGAGTATATAAAAATATTAATTATTAGCCAAAAACTTGCAAAGTCGCCTATGAATAAAAAGAGAATATTGTGTTTGTAATCTGTAATTTTTTTTTTGTTATACATTTAAACTGACGAAAAACGCTTACAAGTACTTTATGCATCCTTGTAATTGCTGTTGTGCAGCAAAATGTATTTTGTGTTTTGCCAATCAACCGATAATCAATGAAGCTAACGGGGGAGAATTTTTAGTATTTGAGGTGATATTTGTTTGTGGAACGAGTTCTTTCTAGCACAATAAATTTAATATTTATATTTTCTTATAGGCCATATTTTTTTGTACTATCGTCATAAAAAGAGCAGTAAAAATGTATATATTTTCCTTAGGTGCGAGTAAAAAAGGGCATGTTAAAATATCTATGTAAATATAGGTAATTTTTCTTAGTTTTATCATTAAGGACAATATCGAGCATTTGTTTATAAAAAAAACCTCTTCCCCTTGTCGAATTTGATCCAAAATTTGATACATATTTACAGTTTTTGGCGTAGTTGCCAAATATCGTTTCTTTTTTCGTTTTTTTTAAATTTTATTTGTTTACATACAAACAGACAGCTCCAATTGTAAAAATGTTTTTTTTTGGACTCAAAGTCTCAAAGTGAAAAATCCCAAAATCTACAGGTTGAATTTTTTTGATTATTGCAATACTTTGCGTATGTAAGAAAAGAAATACAATAGAAATAGCAGTGAAGTATTTAAGGTAAATGGCCACCGAGTCTTAATATGACTTTTTTGGCCCTTGCGGTCATTATGCCTTAGAAAGTGTAAATGGCGGCCAGTGAAAATGCTTTTTTTGCTCCAACATATTAGGCATTCAAAAGTGACAAAACTTGACTGACGTTTAGTCTCCATGACGCGTCATGGTTATAGTTGTAGACAACTATACCGCTCCCCTTCATTGCTATGCCACTGAGAAAGACATGTCTAGCTAAATAGCATTCTTACAACTAAATTACTGAAAAGACTTGCTGAAAGTAGTATCTATGACCTGAATCCACAATCCAAGGGATGGATTGGAAGCCACCTACTGTGGTGTTGATTTTGTTCCCCAAAAAAGTTTCGGGCGACGAGATATTCTACTGAGATCGTAGGTGTCTTGTGCATCAACGGCTCCATGCCATGGGGGTGAATATTGCAACTATGCATAACAGTAAGACCGAACGTTTTAACTCGTTTCTAAGAAAAATAAAAACAATTATTACTGTTCTTAAGTCGATAGCATAAGAAAAATAAAGCCATAAAGAATAATAAAGATTGCATTTTTTGATCTGGCAAGAGCATCTTTATCAAATGCAATCTCACAGTACTAATATTTTCCGGTTGAAATAGAATTTCAAGATAAAAAAGGACTATTAATATGAATACACAGTTTCACATGCCATTATAAATCAAAATGCAAGCAATACACAAACAAATATTAGAGTAACGAACAATGAAGTTAACAAAATATGACACAAAATATATTTTGTTACGTAATAGTAAACAATGGCGGTGAGTCGGGGGTAAGATTTTAATTAATTTTAACTCCCTAAAACGAAGAATTGTAAAAAAAAAAGCAAAGGAATCCGGCGAAACCTGCTACTTTTGTAGATAATTTTTTTAATTTTTTTTCTATCTTCTATACTCGCAATACTTTTAGTTGTCTATAATTTTTTGAACCCCCCCCCCCACACACACACATACACACACTTATAATTTCCAATCGCAGCTACTGATGCTAATAACAAGAATACATATGAAGTACTTGTAAGCGTTTTTCGTCAGTTAAAAGTATACCAGAGCAAAAATTCCCAGATCAGAAAACGTGTTTTCTTTTTCCATAACCGATTTCTTGCACATTTTTGGCTAATAATCAATATTTTCATATACTCACAATAGGTTTTAAACACCCTAAAAACGTTTTTGTATTAATAAAAGTACAAAATATTTAATTTGAACTTTTATAATGCAAATGAGAAATTGGGGGATAAGGTTGAAATCAGTGGCGAATCCAGGGGGGGGGTCTATCGGGCTGCAGCTCCCCCTCCCAAGAGTTAAGCCAGAAATCTTGATTTTATTTAAGATCACTTCAACTGTTTGTTCTTGATTTCTCATTTTTTTAAAAAGAAATAATAAAAACGTGACAACAATGCTTTCTGGCTTGATAGGCTCGAAAATTTTCCTACTTTTCTAGTCATTCCACTCGTACTTGTAGCGTCGACGTGGTCGAATACATTTTTTGGCCAGTTACTTCATTGCATTTTTTATTAAATTGTCGAAAGTATTGTAATGTTTTTTTATGATTCTTATTGTCAGGCGAGTAAGTCTGTAAAGTTAGTGTTTTAGTTTACATGAGGTTTGAGATTCGTCACGACTATACAAAATTTTTATGACCTCAGCCCCTCCCAGACCCAAACCCTGGATTCACCACTTAACACCACAGCATACCCCCGAACTCGGCGCCTAAACGGCACCCTGTCGGTTGGATGAGTATGTGTGAAACTTTATTGAAAAAGCAAAAAAAAAAAAAATTACAACATTAGGATATAAATACACTTGAAAGGGAACATAATTACATGAACAAAGAAGAATAAAAAAACACAGTGAGGATTACAATCCGAGTATTATAATAGAAATTTACAAGGGGAGTTATCAAATTTGAGTGTAGTGAAAGGGTTGAATGTTTCATTTAGTTACATTTTTTCATGCAGTTGGAGCTTCATGATTCGGGGCTGTTAGTGTTGTTCGATGCGACGAAGAAGAAGAATTGAATAATGTAACACAACCGGTTATATGATGAAAATTGTCGCGACCATCCTAAAAATCGTGGGGCTGGTTTTTGTTCTCTCTTGATATTTATACTGAGGGATCGCTGGAATTGTTACTCAAGGGTTGGCGGTGATGTGAAGGGTGAATTTTTCGAATGAATTACGGAAGAATTGGTGGTGTTGAAATAGAGCAAAATTTTTCAAATTTATTAAACTTTATCGTACTTGCGGCACCTCAAGACATGTTCCAATTGCCACCATATTTTATTTTTGTCTTTTTACTTTCTCGTATACGAAGTATACAAAGAGAAAGTATTGTAATCGACAAAAAATTCGAACTCGAGATTTTGACGAATCTCCACGTTTTAGACCTCCCGGAGTCCGAAAAACACAATTTTGGAATTATGTCTGTGTGTCTGTGAACACGATAACTCGCAAACTGTTAGAGATAAAGGGATGAAATTTGGTATGTAGTCTTGAAACATAATTTGTAGGTTTCTATTAAATTTTGGACAAATTCCGTCTGCGGGAAGTCTGTCTGTATATCCGCGGTTATGCGAACGCTATAATTCAAAAACTTAAATAGCTAGATGGATAAAATTTCGTACAGTTTTATTGTCATGAATGTAGGTCCGTATAAAATTTTGGGCCAAATCCGTCAAAAGGTTGACTGTCTGTCGGTCTGTATAAGCGGCGCATCTCCAACGCGTCCATCTCCACACGCATGCGTATTGGACACAATCTTCTGTGCACGATATTTATTGACTCCTGCTTGGCCCTTTTTCATCCGATTCTCCATACGCATGCGTACTTGGTAGCAATCTGTGCACGCGGAAGGATTGTCCTTGAGCGAAGAAAGAGTAGAAATCGGTATGCATATAATCGGAACACATCTCTTCGAATTTGATTTTTTACCTAAATATTTTCTGATAGTCATTGGATCCTGGGTTAGGGTTCGAATTTTTTTATCCACGCGGGGGGAGGGGAAACAGCACCTTTTCAGAGAAGTATACGAGAAAGTTTAGGGGAGACCACTCCCGCTGGTTTGCATCAAAATGCAACTTTTGCGCACTATTACAAGTAAAAAAAAAGTTTTTTTCGTACCACCCTATTGTGCACCGATTCGTTAGATGTTAGTTTATCCAGTGCATTTAGGACCAGTTTGAACTACCCACCTGTGTTTGTGCTGTCCCTGTTAAAGAACTGCTTGAGAATCCGGGATGAACTCTATAACAGTGTTGACCCTTTTCGTATTTTATTTTTTCAGTTCAGAGCAAATATAGGCAAGGAATGGGTGTTTCTTCGGAAAAATTTTAACCCAAGGTTTCTCTTCACAGAAGGCTTCTTTATGTCATTCTAAATGATATCTCAGAAGTTCCCGACATTCTGTTATACGCTTCCCATATTTTTAGGGGGGCGATGGGAAAAAAACCGTGTCGTCGCGAAATCTGGTCATTTTCTTTGGGGAATCTTCCAAACCAGGCTCTTTTTCTGCGCAGAGACCTTTTTTTTAAAATCTCATTTTAAATAATATCTGAAAAGTTCTCGACATTCTGCAAGGCACTTTTCATTTTTTTTGGGGGGGTAGAGGGGAGAAAATTGTATCTTGTCAATTCGGGCAGGTGTGGTACCGTTTTATATGTATTTTAAACGCTGAATTTGAATCAAACAGGAACTTCGTTGATATGATTATTTTGCAAGTCACAAGGGTTATTTGTTGAAGAAAAATACGCGAAGATGCACTTTTTAATATTGTATTTATTATATATTATTAATAAAACTAACATATTTACAGATATGAAAAAGGTATACAGATATAGAAGTAAAGATTCATAAATTAGTACATCAGTTCTATCTCGTTTGTCAAAATGTTTCAACAGTTGTTCATTGGGAATAATCAGAGTTGTTGCTTCGCGTGATAAAGTAAATGATTCCCTACAAACTGTTCCAAGGTTGAAAGATATACCAAGTGGCTTCAAACTGATCGAAAGTTTACAAATACCGATCAAAATTTACGATAATCGGGGTCTTTAAGGATTGAAAAAAGATTATTGTGGGACAGCATGATTGCAGCCCAACAAATTACATCCAGTCTGCCGAATTCAGATGTTATGTAGATTTATGCTAAATATAAGGAAGTACTCTATTTCCTGGATGGAGTGGATTCATGAAGCTGTTGACACAACATAAGGAAGAGCACTAGAAATCACGCGTCGGGTATCATTTACCTTTCATAAACATTCCTGTAAATGGTTAATACCATTTAAACTACGTTGTTATATGTTCTCGAAGATAGTCTCAAATATGGCCACGCTTCTTGCTTTATATCATTTGATCAACCCCTTTACATCAAAAATTAAATTGTTGTTTCATCCACTGAAAACAATGGGGGTCTCCGAAATAGTGGTGACACTAGGAGGTTTTCATATGTGCATGTCCTTACCTGGATCGATTGGCTTCATCTTGGTCGGGGTAATGGCCTGAAAGTAGTTATGAGTACTATTTACTATTACTATTTACGATTCTCATTCTCCAAGTTGATAGGCCATACTTACTCTCGAGCTGTCAGTGGCCATACACTTCTGCTAATAGCTCTGTCTAAAAAAAAATTTCACAGAAATTTATCTGTATAGTGAGGAACAACAATTCATGGACGCTTACCCTAATTGAATTAAGAAACTCCTTCATTTTCAACACTGAAAATAAATGTTTTCAATTAAAAAGAGACAGTTCCAACTTGGGAATATTGGGTCCAGTGTTTGGACACGGTGTTAATCCTTAAAGAGTTTATTAAAACAGAGAGAATGGGGAAATAAACTGCATATTTGTCTGCAATAAAGAGGATGATTCCGTATTTCCATGCCACAGGACAACTTTTTGGACCCCAAAAGTGACCAGCTGTGTATGTACAAGATATGGAAAATTTGGGAAACACAATGGATGCAGACACCTTTAAAAAGTTAACTATGGGTTTCTTTACTGTTAAGCGATCAGAATTTTTTTTAGTGGAATCTCAAGCCATATGGTAATAGAACAGTCGCTCATGAAATCTTCAAAGATGCAAGGAGGCTTTGCGCACGGAAGGAGTACAAAAGAGTATTTTAACCAAGTTCTTTGTTGGTTTGTTAAGTGCAAAACATTTCTGGAGGACTTGAAAACTTTTGTGGAGTTTCCTTTGTAAGTGGAGAACAGCATGTGGATGCACAGGTATCTCGAGTCGAACTGGACCAAGAAGACGATAAGAAATTATAAAAGTAGTTTTGCGCCCACCATCTTTTTCCAATTGGAGAAGGGTTATGATCTTGTTTCTAGCAAATGGGGTTACAGGCAGTGTGGAAAAGACAAACTGCTTCGATGCATTGAACATTGGAGCAATTATGGTGGAAAAAAATGTGCATCTAGATATGAAACTTCATTGAATGATTACCGCTATCGATACTTTACCAAAGCGATGACAAAAATAATAAAGTGATGAATTTAAATACTCTACCACTCACTTCAACAGCAGCGCAACAGCATTTATTTAGGGTTTCTTACCATGTACAAACATGGCTTGGAAATAAACTTATTCCAAGGAATGGGGTTGTAAATATGACTGATAATTTTTAGTTCCTATTCGAACAACGCAGCCACCTCCTCCAGATTCTCTTTTAAACATGATTCCCTCTTCCTGTTATAAAGGATGCGGCAGTGCGTGTGGATATCTAAAGTTGGGGTTCCACCGCTCTATTGCTTGCGCAAATTGTCACGGACATTCCAGCCGCACCAGTAGAGGGAATCCATGAATGAGAAATAATCATGGGAACCGGAGAATTAGATGAGAAACGAGATAAACCCGATGCAATTTTAAGTCTTTACTTCTATAGCTATATGCAATTTTTTTATATCTGTTGAAATTTTTTTTATTAACCTATAATAAATAAAATATGAAAAAGTGTATCTTTGTATGTTTTTATTCCACAAAAAAAACCCTTGTGACTTGGAAAATACTCTTCATATCAGTGAAGTTCCTGTTTAATTCATTTCAGCGTTAAAAATACATATAAAAAGATACCCCACTTGCCAAGATACAATTTTCTCCCCAGCCCCAAAAGAAAAATGAAAAGAGCATTGCAGAATGTCGAGAGCTTTTCAGATATTATTTAGAATGAGATGAAAAAGGTCTCTACTTAAAAAAGGAGCCTGGTTTGAAAATTTCTCGGAAGAAAATATCCAGATTTCGACGACACAGTTTCCTTCCCATCTGCCCCTAAAAATATGGGAAGCGTATAGCAGAATGTCTGGGACTTGTGAGATATCATTTAGAATGACATAAAGAAGCTTTCTGCGAAGAAAAACCTTAGGTTAAAATTTTTCCCAAGAAAAATGCTAATTTTACTGGACTAATAGTCGATTTTTAAAGTCCTGCCCAAATCGAAAAATTGTATTTATTATGTTCGACTTGTAGGAAAAATTGTCAGCTCATTTTCACCATTTACCGCAATATAATGTAATTTTTTGTTGCAATTATGTTATTTTAGCTATGAAATTTTAATACTGTATAACTATTTCTTAAACTTGTTTAGGACCATTTAGATATATCTTAAATAGGAATTTCATTAAAATGTACTGGTCTGTTAATCCTCGCGTATGGCTCCCGCGATTTCCACGGGATACGAAATCCGTCTCCTAATACGGGTCACGCGAAAATAGCGTGCGTAAGTTTCTTTCCCATATTTATAACTAGCAGTACGCGCATGGCGGTGCCCGTGGAATCAGGACTTCAACAAAATAAAAATAAAAAAAAATAATAATAATAATAAAAAAACGCCCACAATGACATTAAAAAGTTTTGAAAAAATCAAAACAAAAGATACACATTATTGATTTTCCCGCTTATATTTTTTCGCGACAGTGACATTTTATTTCTAGAAAAGTTAATCCAAAACAATATTAAAAAGCTGCAACTTGAAAATTATTATACTGCAAGCAAATTATGCGAGATGAATACGTTAAGATACTGCCGAAAATAATAATCAAAGTCATTCAATTGAAGGTTATGACGTCACCTGCCCCGTCAGCCAGTCAAATTGCCAGCTGCGTTCCGGAAAAGTGTCGCGGGAGGAAACTCGCTAGAGAAAAATAACTTTCAACTGACCAGGAAAAAATTAATTTAAAAAAAACGGGAAAACATATTTTAACCGTTCTAGTTATAAGCTGAAAAAAAAGTGAAAATAGTGTTATTAGAAAGTCGGATGCAGCAAATGTAAAAACAAAAATAAAATTTCGATTGTAAAACTGACTATTTTCTAAAAAATTCTCAAAATTCAGTAAATTATGTTTGAAGCTCAAAACAAATTTCATTAGAAAGAAAATCGTTTGTTCTACCCGATGGTGCATCGATTGTTTTACAACTATCATTAGAAAAAATACTACAGCCGTTAAACGTGCCGAAAATTACCCAAAACACACAAAACATTAAATAAATTTTCAGGATTAAATTTTAAAATTCCGGCTTCGAGGTGCATTCAGTCACCTTTACGACTACCTGTGTGCCAAATTTCATGACTGTAAGTGCTATAGATTCGTCTGGGCATCTCGCGCACACAAACATTGCCTTTTATAAGTATAGATACAGGTCCCGCTTTTTCTCAGTATAGGCTAAAAATGTTTCACGTTTCATTTAGCAGCTAGATGGGTGGTACTAGTCCAAAAAAAAAGGCAATGGAAAGAAAATACGTGAAGAGACTGGCTTTTGGTGTGAAGAAGGTTAAATTGTATTAAAATGCCCGTATTTCAGAGCCGAAATTTTCGAAATCATGCCGTACGCGGAGGGTTAATTAAATCACAAAATCGCAGTCAGCCCTCAATTCAGATCAGTTATTAACCCTCCATTAATCGCAATATCTAACAGATTCGCTTGGAGTCTGCTTCCCTATAGGCTGTTTTTAACGCATTACAGTTTAAATTTTTCTTGTTGAATACACATTTACCACTCCCTGTGGAACTAATTATTATAGTTATAAAGGAAAAATTATCAAAACCTTTTAAACATACCATAGAATAGAATGGATTTAAATCCGCGAGATGCATTGCGACCACATAAGGATGGAAATTATTGTAACTAACGAAGGATTAATCGCTAATCTAGTTGAAAAGTCCATAATACTATAAATAGTTGAAACAATTCTCTTGAAAGTATCTTATCATTAGTTCTTGATCCTTCCTTGGTTCGACATATTGAAAGTTGTCGAACTGGATCGACCCGAAACGTGACGGCTTGCTAATTTTGACTTGGGGTTATAATTATGTCATTACTCTCGAGGAAGATCGTTAACAAATAAAACTAGCTAAGATGTGCATGTTATGGTTCCTTGATGTCGCTGGAAATGTAGGATACAATTATTTATACATACTTCCAAACCAAATCCTACGCATCTGTCTACAAAAAGAGTTGCATTCACCCATGGGGCCGTCCATAAATGATGTCACGCTTGGAGGGGGGGGGGCGTGAAATTGTGACAAGGGGAGGGGAGGGGGTAACAAGAAGTGTGACATCGCACTTTTTGATTAAAATAAAAACATTTAAAATCAGCAGATTAAATTTTGAAATTACCAGAATTTGAGGGTATTTTTTTAATCGGTTCTAAAACAACTTGTTATTTTTTTCCACTTATATTCCTTTCATTTCTAAAAAAGCCTTCAGGGTAGGTTTTGAGAATATGGGAGGAAGAGTCGTAGTAGTAAATGATTCCGAGTAATTTCTATTTTATGATTGTGTGTATAATTTTATAAATGTTCATATAAATGTGACAAATGAAATGAGATGACAATTCCATTAAGGGAACTTGGCAACCCAAACTTTTTTTGGGGTAAAACTAATATATTGAGGCGGTTTTTAAAAATTCAATCTGTGTAAGAGTATTTTGTGTTCATAAAGTAAAGATAAGATTTAAAGCAAAATATTTCAAATTCCATAATACTACTGTTTTCAACTGCTCTTTTATATTAATATTTTATTACTATTGTATATTAATTAGATTTTTTGTTGTAAACCTTAATCTTATTTCGGTACTTACGTATTAACGCCACCGAGGCTACAGATTGGCGGTAATGCGCCAATAAAGAGCAATCTTGTTTACAAAAACCGCCAAATTGGTGGCACTTAAAAACCGCCAAATTGGCGTTAATACGTAAGTACAAAAACCGCCACATTGGCGTTAATACGTAAGTACAGAAACCGCCAAATTGGCACCACTTAAAAACCGCCAAATTGGCACCACTTAAAAACCGCCAAATTGGCGTTAATACGTAAGTACAAAAACGGCCAAATTTGGCGGCACTTAAAAACTGCCAAATCTGTAGCCTCGGTGGCGTTAATACGTAAGTACCCTTATTTCATACAAAATAAGCACACATATAATCATTATTATTGCTGTGCTCGCAAATGTCATTAAAACACATAGTTTAAAAATAAAATTTGGAATATGATCTATAACGTAGTGCTTCGTTTCTGAACTGCAAGTATATGTTTATGTAATATAGCGTGACATGTGACAAGGGGGGGGGGTATGGTGAAGTGTGACACTTTGTGACAAAGGGGGGGAGGGGGTCAAAAATATTGAAAAAAAGTGACATCATTTATGGACAGCCCCCATTCTGGTAATTCTCGTTTCGTCAAGCCCTCTGGTGGAAGAGTGGGTAATTCAGGGTCCACAATTTCAAAGGCGTTTGTGACCGCTAACGGACCAACGAAGTCAATTGAACTATTTCGATTGACTTTTTTCATCTAATTGGAGAGTTTTACATTACAGGAATGCAGAACATTATATTGATCACTCTTGAAATTTCTTTTTATCTGTTAACGTGACGTATTCAAATTATTATTCCTGTGAATTTTCTAGAAGATATCTGGACAGTGAGGATGTCCTTGCTTGCGATACGGTCAGCATCCAAATATACGCCGCTGGTGCATCTGCCACGTGATCATTGATTTTTTTCAAACAATCTACTTAATTGCCAAAAGATGACAAATGAGCCTATATTGCACAATTACGTCGAATTTAATTTTAAAGTTTTCCATACAAAAATTCTGTAAATGGCGTTGCAAAAAATTTATTTGATTGTATTTAGACCTTTTTCAATTCCATTCGGATCTTGAAGTTTGATATAAGAAAAAAAGGTTAGGGACCCTAAAGCAGTTTTGGATCATCGTATAAAATTTCTCGCTTAAGTTCTTTTGCTTGAAAACTACTTCCAAATTAGCATTTGTCTGCAAGGTTAGAAATATTTGTACATTTCCTTTATTTTGTTGAAATGACGCTTTGTTCCCGTATGTATAGACTCGGAAAAGAGTTTGCTCTGCCGCATATCAGGTTACTGTTATTTCAAATTTTAGCTATGCAGTATAATTCTAATTGCATTGCAATGCTAGGCAGGTGCTATCAATCATGCTATGGAGGTGTGATCAAGATATGAATAGTGACCGACTGACTCATTATTTAACTACTGCTATCGTTAACTCTAGTATCAGCTATTTTACTGTATCGGCAGGCCGCCCTCATTATACTATCTTGGATTGCACATGCTACATATGAACAAAGTAGCTTCGGAGATGGCATTTTCAATTGGAAACCTTTGGTATCTATATAAGCAATTTTTTTATTATCATAAGCAGTTTTTTATTATTATTAAAGTTTGGTATATGTATATTTTGAAATGCAGATCTTCCCGAACTAATAGTCTCTTTTAACATGCTTTGCCGATTTTCTTAAATCATCTTAATTTGCTTCATGCGTCCGTGTAGCGAATGTCTAAAGGGCTGAAAAAATATTTAAAGTCGTTCATTTTAAGACACATTTTTGTCGTTCTTAAATCTTTGTGACGTTTAAATTCGATCCGATGACATTTATGAATGTATAGATGTCTGGTTATCAACCCCTTTTACCAGGCGAATACGATGTGAAGGAAATATTTTGGAAACAATTTGCAGTCAATTTTTAAAAATATTTTATACTCGTTAACTCGCCTTCATATTTCACTTTAAATCTTTGTGACGTTTAAATTCGATCCGATGACATTTATGAATGTATGGATGTCTGGTTATCAACCCCTTTTACCAGTCGAATACGATGTGAAAGAAAAATTTGTGGGACAATTTGCAGTCAATTTGTTAAAATATTTTATACTCGTTCACTCGCCTCCATATTTCACTTTGTGCGTGCTCAGATTGCCGTTGCATCGATTTTACTGCTCTAAAGAAAATTTTTTCTTATAGAATTTGCGATTCCCTTTCTAACAATTTCTCCAGTAAACAAATTATGTGCATTGAATTTCATTTGTGAGACGACTACACTTTTCTTTTATCATTCAGTGCATTACTTTTACTGGACTGCGCCATCTGTTTCACTGGGTTGCGCAGACAGTAACCTAATTTTCCTGCCCCAGTTATCTACTGCTGCTAATAATCCCTGTAGGGAAAATGATGATTATTGATTCTAAAATACAATTGTGACATTGAAAATGGCTCTGTGGCGATGTAGTTTTTAAATTACAACATCAAGCGTCATTATTAAGGTCTAATCTTCTACTGCTTCATTCTTTTTTATTTTTTAATACTTTCCAACTATTAAAAGATTTGTAAACAGAAATGAATGTTCCGTATTTTGTTATTGTTTCTTATGTTTAAGAAACAATGAATTTGAGTAGTTTATATTAAAATGCCTCGAAAATAATAATGCTCCTTTTAAATAACATACAATAACAACTATTTTTCCGTAAAGCAGTTCTTAACCTTATTGTTAAAAGCCAAAACTCATGCATCTCAAAAAATATAATTTAGCCTATAAATGCTTATATTATTGTGATATGACTGATGTAATTATGATTCAATAATAACCATTAATGCACAATCCACAGATTATTGTGGAATTTTGAATGAGAATTTTTCAAAAAAATTATTAATTGAAAAAAGCTTGGGTAACATATCGATTTCTGTCAAAACATCTTTTCAAGTCATTTCCTTCAAAAGTTTATTGCGTGAGCATTACTCTTTTGTAAAATAGTGCCCTTAAATACTCCCCTAAAAGCATATTCAGTGATTCTGTATGAAATTATTTTAGGATATTCATTATATGCAACCAAAATTCATTTGAAGTTCAAAACTTTTACATTTTTGAAGCATCTTAAAATTCTGTGTTTTTTAGATGACGAGAATTTATTTTTCAACGAGTATTTTAAGTTATTACATTGTGTAATATTTAGAAATCTAAAATTTCAGAATATTTTTCTTTTTGCCATTGATAATGGGGAAAAAAGGGATTTTTGTATTTTACGATAAATGTTTGGAATTAAATGGTATTCATAATGAATTCATCTTAAGTTTCTTAAATTCGAAATATATTCAAGTGTTTGGATAGAAGTGTCGCATTGGAGAAAATTTTACTCCTTTTTTTAAAATTTACCCACACGTTTTGATGAGTATCAAATTTGATGACTATACATACAAACTTTTATTCAAAAGATTGTAAAATATTTTAATTCCATTTGTTTCTTCATAATTTTAGAAATTCGTTAATTATGTTATCTGATTTTTCGTGAACGTTTCACTCATTAACATACTAGTTCTAAACTTAAAAGTAGTTTGTATGTTATGGTTATTCAAATATGTAACTACCATTTCCACATTCCCTATAGCAGGGGTGGCGAACCTTTATGCATCAACGTGCCACTTTTTCTAAAAAAATGTTTAATGAGGTCATAGACGTGCCGTCAAATAATTTTGACTTCGTGATTATTGGGAAAATAATAATACTAAATACTATCAACTCAAAACTCTTTATTTATTACAAAAAAAAAAAAAAAACATTTTGTAATGTCTCAGTTATATGCGTAATTCAAATTAAAGTAACATTAGTGTGACTTCTGTTGTTGCAGATTAGATGACAAATAACTTATATTAGGGTTGTAAGATGTTACTTTTAGCAGAATGCATGCTGAACTGGAGTCATCTGTCAAACGGTTTCTAAGCGAGCCTTTAATGTTATTCATCTCTGAAAATAATGACTCGCAGGCATAGGTAGATGAAAATATGGTTAAAATAGCACGATCCAGCTTCTTCAAACAGTTTAATGTGTCTGGTAACGAATTCCATGTTTCCAAAATTTTGTTATTGGCATTTTTACTTATATTGCTTGTCAATCTTTCTGTTTCAATTAGTTCCAACTCTTACCTTGTTTCAATAAATTTTTGAATCCATGTTGAACTAGACTGGAAATCAATCAGCTGCATTTCGAATTCTTCAATTTCCAACCAATCGAATTGGGACAAGTTCAGTTTATCAAATGAAGTCACATCAGGGTACATAATAAACTTGAGTGTTTCCGCTAATTCTTTGAACTGAGAAAACCTCGCTGAAAATTCATTGATTAAAGAATCAATTACAGAAATAAATTCTTCAGTGACTGCTTCTTCAACTGGTTTCCCGTGTATATCTAAATCGTTAATATTCTTTTTCAAGTTTGGAAAATACTTGTAGTTTCTTGTAATAATATCGTTCCTGAAAACATGCAGTTTAGCGTCAAAAGCGCGAATGAGATCTATCATGACGATAATTGTTTTATTTGTGCCTTGAAGCTTCACGTTCAATTCATTGACACGTTGGCAGATGTCTAAAAAACATCAATTTTGAAAGCCACATAACATCCAACAACTGTGGGTATTGTTCAATTTTCCCCTCATTTTACAGAAACAGTCTGATTTCTTCCAAGCAATCAACAAATCTTTGAAGTACGTTCCCGCGGCTCAACCAGCGAACATTATTATGCATCAGTAAGCCATTATACACCGAGTTGACTTCATCCAACAAAGCATCAACTTTCGCTTATTTAAAGCGTGCGACGAAATGAGGTTGACTATTTTTGTGACTACCGCCATTTCATTATCAAGAGATGTTCAATGGTTCGTTCGTAATATGCTTCATAGTGAACTTTGTGATCGGTGGCGTGCCCAAAATATTGTGTCGCGTGCCATTGGTTCGCCGTCTCTGCCCTATAGGCATCTAAGAAAATTGCGGTTCGTGAGAACGGCATAAATCGTTTCCTTTTTGTAGTAATAATGGTAAATTCTTAACAAATTATTCCCATTTGCGGCTAATGAGCAAGTGTTGAAATACACGTGTATAAAAGTTTTAGTTCTTAAAAGTACTTAAACATTCCTAATTAACCATATGTGGTTAGTAATCCGGAATAATTGTGTTATTTCAGTTTTATTAGTTCAAATATGATCAAATATTCACTGTGTTCTGAGGCAGTTAGGAGAATGTCTTTCCAACCTAATATGAATTTTGAAACAATCTAAATCGTCAAGCATAAATTAAAGCAAAACTTGCCTAGAAATACATCCATATCTGGTAACCAAAATGCTCTGACTATGGAAAAAAATTCTTTACTAGCCGCCTTCGGCTAGCAGCTGTTCGCCCGTAATATCAATGGCCTGTAGGTCTGTTGCCAGCTTGGCGATGTAAAGTGGCAAATTGGCGGTTGTAGAGGCTGAGAAACTCTGCGAAAGGTTTATTTTGCGAGATCTCGAAAATGGAGGATGATGGGTGGCAAGCGAGTATTGATGGCTTATCTAGAGCTCATATAAGCTTTCACATGAAATAAAAGTTGTTGAAATCGGTCAGCGTCTGGGGGACTCTGTCAAAGTTCCCCCCCTCCATGGAGAATGTACCAGTGGAGTAGTGTTTTTTCGATTCCTCTCGACATATCCAGACGTCATAAGAAATAAAATTCGTATGAAATAAAAATTGTCGAAATCGGCTTCGTGGCTGGGTCTGGGGGACTGTCTGAAGGTTTTTCCAAATTATTTTAAATGTATAGATAATGAACGAAATTATTGGGGATCTTTAATGTTTCATTTTAACTGTGATTCCGTATAGCAATAAAATACTCTTGCAGCAATATTATACAGTGCTTTGAGGCTGCGGTGGTCTTGTTCTTAAGACTCGATTTCCGGATTAGAGGACGTTAGATTAGACTTCACGTTAAATCCGAATCTCTCTGCTTAGGTGTGGAAGTTGGAACAGTATTGGCGGCTGAAATGCGGACCTCGAAATCTGACCATGGTTTATAATTACGAGTTTCGTCCCAGAATAATCCTCGTGTAGCTTTAAAAAGCGGTATTAATCTAACTAAACTGAGCTTTTCTCGGCTGTACATTGTGTATGCCTATGGAACATTTCTCGAAACCATGACCATGGTTTATAATTAAGAGTTTCGTCCCAGAATAATCCTCGTGCAGCTTGAAAAAGCGGTATTAATCTAACTAAACTGAGCTTTTCTCGGCTGTACATTGTGTATGCCTATGGAACATTTCTCGAAACCATGACCATGGTTTATAATTACGAGTTTCGTCCCAGAATAATCCTCGTGCAGCTTTAAAAAGCGGTATTAATCTAACTAAACTGAGCTTTTCTCGGCTGTACATTGTGTATGCCTATGGAACATTTCTCGAAACCATGACCATGGTTTATAATTATGAGTTTCGTCCCAGAATAATCCTCGTGCAGCTTGAAAAAGCGGTATTAATCTAACTAAACTGAGCTTTTCTTGGCTGTACATTGTGTATGCCTGTGGCTTGAGTGCTGTGAATTGTCTTCAACCCGACAGTATAAGATATTTTTTCAGCAGCAGTCGCTTAAATCTGTAAAATTATTGTAAGGAATATAAGAAAAAAATTTTGCGCTGAAATAACTTTTAATTAGTATTAGTTTTAAAATTTTAATTAGTTAATTATACTTTCTCACTTAAAGCAAGAAACTTACTCAATACAAATACCATAAGTAAGTTATTTTGCTGTTTCTTATATTATTCAAAACGAATTTGAAGACAAAAATGGAAGTGAAGGGTTATTATATGTTACATATTGTAGTGCATATTTTTATTCTTTTGTAATAGTGTTTAGAAACCTGATGATCACTCACGTGGACAATACGGAATACATACGATCCGCTTTCAAACAATAAATCTGCAATTTTAATTAAATCTTTGGATTAAAGTATTCCTGCATTCTTAACTGCAAATTTAATTCTTACTGGTTATGTAATTAAAGCTGAATTATTAATTCATGATCATGCTCAATTTATTGAAGTAAAGTGCATATTTATTACTTTACTAAGATAATAAAATACTGCCTTAGATTTATAGCGAGTGGATTAAAGTATAGGGTTAGCCTAAATGATTCATCGGGTTTCAAAACACTGTGTATTGAGAGGTATACGACCTACAAAGACTGGTGATACATGACAAGATACATACACTCGCCAAGTTTGAAAACCTGGCTTGCGTGCTCGCTAGATGGCAGGCCTGTAGCGGCATTGTACAAGATGGCGGCAATGCAGGAGAAGAGTTTTTGTGTGTTGGAACATGCGAAGTGTTCTTCGGTTACGAGCGTTCAGCGTGCATTCCTACGCAAATACGGAAAAACTGCACCTGGTTATTTGTAATATGTACCAGAAACTTGGTGAGTGTATGCGTCTTTTCATGTATCACCCTCTTTGTATGTCGTATACTTGTAAATAAACAGTCCTTTGAAAACCGATGAATCATTTAGGCTAACCCTGTAGTTATTATGCTTTCGATCTTTCTTTTTAGCTTCTCTGACGATGAGTATACATTTTATTGTTGGTTTTGGTTAAGTAAGGTTTTCTTTAGTTCGTTTTTCCCCCTTTTCTTTATTGCGAGTTATACCCATACTTTAACTGCAAGTTCATTATTCAAATTGGCTAGTATATATACAATAATATAAATGAGGCTGATATATGGTAAACAGCAGTGGCGAAACCAGGGGGGAGGCTAACGGGCTACAGCCCCCCCCCCCAGACCCGAGCCAGAATTCTTGATATTATTTAAAATCATTAAAACTGTTTTTTCTTAATTTCCTTCTTTAAAAAAAATAATAAAAACGTTTCAACATTGCTTTCTGGCTTGGACAGGCTCGAAAATTTTCATATTTTTGTAGTCATTCCACATGTACTTGTAGCTTTGACGCGGTCGAAGACATTTTTTGGCTAGTTGTTTCATTGTAATTTTTATTAAATTGTAGAAAGTATTGTATTGTCAGGTGAGTAAAGTCAGAGTTTTGGTTTACTTAAGCCTTGCGGTTTGACATTCGTCACGACGATACAAAATTTTTATGACCCCAGACCCGAATCCTAGATTCGCCACTGGTACACTAATGACTTGAAATAAAACGATTATCTCTCGCAACTCTCCATAATCTCTATTTCAACCCTATTAACAAACATTGATATCTTATTAGTTTAAACATTCTAGAATGATGATTTAATGAAAAATAAAATAAAATGCTTATCTTTATTCCGCCGTAGAATTTTGAAAAGCAAATAGGAGAGTTTTACTCCCATTCAGTGTACATTTTAATGCTTATTATCGCCAAAATTTGGCTTAAAATCGCAGATATAGTAAAAAAAATACCGTCTTACAATACATGAACTGGCATTTAATTATGCTAGTTATATTTTTTTTATTTAAATCCAACAGTTCAATAAAACAGAATTTTTTTTATTTGCTTAAAGGTTAACACTCGCCGCTAATCAGTTAGAGAACTGTGTTTCTTTTGTCCTGACATGTTGGTATATTTTGTATTATCAAAACATCATTAGGAATGACTTGAAAATAATTCCATTTATTATGAAATGAATCGCGCATTGTTTAAGCATAACTTATAGGTTAAAAATATATTTCTCGAACAGGCGGTGTCTATTTTTTGTGAGCTAGAAATTCATTTACATAATAATTATCTAACTTGCTTTCGGTGAAGATAATAAAGTTAGAAAATAGTTCTCGTAATCGTAAATATTATTCCGAATCGTAAAATCCAACCTTGGAAGGAAAAGATAACAGGCTTGGAGATGCTAGTGTATTAATGTCCGAAAGCGATAAGTATTCAAAATTGGATGTTTGACGTGAGCAAAGTTCAGTGATTAAAGTTATCGGATTCTTTCTTTTTTTTGCGTAGTTTTTCGTTGATGTGTTTGTTATATAAAAAGTACAATAAATGTTAACTTAGGTTTATGTAGCGTATCGACATGAATTCATATCCTTACAAATTGCTCAAAATTGTGCAAAGATGCAAGAATTATCTGTTCTGAATTTCGCTGAATAGGAAAATGGTTGCCTCCGAGATCTGTTTATCTTTTGTTGTTATAAAAGATACTCTGAACCTTTGACGTAAGATTTTATTTAACCTCCTAATTATATGGCACAGCCTGTTTGAGACATTTATTGTTATTTCAAAGTATATAAGAACTTTAAAGGATATCGTAGGTACTTAAGCATGCTTACGTGATTTTTATTTTCTAAATTAATTTAAATTAAACTTTGACTTAATTACATATTTCAGTATCAAACATCTTGTAGTGCAGTTACTAGTCGGTCCCGTCATCGTAGACGAAGGGATTTAAATATTGACAGTTTAATTCCTTGGCTAGCTCTTTGTTAATAGCTCCTAGTTAACAGCTCTTTTGTTGGTGCGATTTAGTAGGTGTGTTCCATTTAAAACTCAAACCACAGATTAAATTTTATAACATTCCAGACACAGAAATAAGTACAGCTCTGCGCTGAATATTGACGAACAAGATAAAATTGTTAGTAACAAATCTTAAGTTGAAAACTAAGAATATTTGCATTATCTCGAAAATCTAATATTATGAAGAAACTAGTTGAGTTAAACATTCTGTATGAGATCGTCTTTCTTCGCTTATTTCTAAACCAGTCTCGATGCTAGATATTATTTTTAAGGGTTTTAACCTATTGCCTTACTATTTTTCGGATAAGTTTCACAGTCGGAATTACTTTTTTTTTTGAGAAAATAATCTATCGACAAATATTGTTTTCAATTTTATCACTATATTATTTATTCACACATACATTTTAACATTAATGTCCAGCAGATTATTTGAAAATATTTGCTAGACAATGGTACTGTTTAATTGTATAGTACCGGTGAATCGCTGTCTTTGTAAGCCAGTTATTTGAAAATATTTGCTAGACAATGATGCTGCTTTTGCTAGACAATGATACTGCTTAATTGTGTGGTACCGGTGAACATCGGTACTTTTTTCACATCTTTGAATATGAAAAGGAAAATGCAATAAACCGATTTAAAAAAATTATTAGAATTTTTTAAATTTTGTCAAAATGGTTTTAAAATTTATTTTCCTTGCAAGAAATTGATTTAATTTCAGACATTTTCTTTACCCTGCCAAAATGAACAAGTAAAATACGTATCGCATCTCAGTAGTTTTCATGATGTAGAAATAAATCAGTAAATGTCTGAATACTGTCTGGAACTGAAGAATGAAATTGGATTCTTCCTTCTTTACTTCGAGATTTGTCTCTTCAAAGTAAATAAATTCCTCATAAAGTTTGCTTGTCGTAGCTTCTCTTATTCCAAGGAAGGTTTTTACCTTATTATTAAATAGCATACCAAAGTAACTTGAATTATTCAAATAGGTTAAACTTTCACTTATTTGAATAATTCAGCATTTTGTATAGTTTCTCAAAAAATGCATTTTAAAGATGTTAACGTTCTTCGAACTAGTTTCGCCTACCTTCGTTTTCAAATCGTATAGATGTGGATTATTTACATCTGTTTTTGTTACAGAAATTAACTCAAGTTAAAACGTTATAATCTAATCACTGATTCACGCATTTTCCTTTTGAGAATATCTACTAATAATAAAGGTGTGCGTGCGTGCGTGCGTGCGTGCGTGCGTGCGTGCGTGTGTGTGTGTGTGTGTGTTTTTACGCTCTACAGAACATACCACCGGACCTAGAGCTACGAAAGTTGGCTCAAACATACTTTGGAGGGTGGGAATGTTCACCTCGGAGCCCCTTTTTTAAAATTTTAATTATTTAAAAAATTAAGCGAAATTTAGGAGTTTTCCCATAATAACTTCCGAAAACATTATAACACAAAAATTACTTTTACGCCATCTGAAAGTGCAAACAAGTACCTTTTCAATGATATCAAATACGTTGCCGTACGATTTTTTCTCTAATTTTAATAAATTTTTAAAAATATTTTTTGGCATAATTTACAACAATACTTTTCATTGTTTCAACGCAATTCAGACCTGATTCATTGTCTAAACAGTTATTTGCGTGTTTCTCTATCATTGTTGAAAGCTAAGGTAATATCTTAATGTTTAATGCTATGCTTTAATCAGCATAGTTTCATCCAGCTGGAAGGAAAATGTGCCGCGCCATTTTAAAGTTAAAAATGAAATGCATCTTTTGCAAAAGGAATAAGAGTGAAGTTGATGCCAACAATGTGCAGTTTGATGTTGCATGACACAGCCAGTCACTTGACTATTAGGGACGTTCATACATACAACGAACAAAACAGGTGCAAAGTTACTGAAAGAACATGGGTTAAATGTCTATTACAATTTGGAATTTAAAATTGCTAAGGGAACTATGACTATCAAATCTCTTCTGAAAATTTAAATAAGCTCAAATTTACCCGAAATAAAGCATAATTACCTAAAACTCATTTTAATGGTCTTGCACAGAAAATATCATTGCTTATACATGCCACTCTAAATTTAATATAAAAAGTATCTTGGTTTTTCGAGCATAATTCTTTCTTTTTACTATATTTACACTATTCTGAAAATATCTTGCGTTAAATTCCCGTGAGGTTTTAAAATTTCGAAATGGAGATGAAGTTTGAATATACATACATCCTATAAAATAAAAATTTGATCGTTCTTCCATCTCAAAATATTGTCCGTCAAATAAGGCAAACGCTCAATGGTGGTAGAGATCATTGAAATGCTAGATCGTACATTAAATCATTTATTTTTCGAATGGATTTGATTCATTGAGTAGTTTTACATTGTATATACAGTCTGAGTAAAAGCTTTAAGACCAGTAAAAAAATTTGAGAAAATGGACAGATCTTGAACTGAGGATTAAACTATCATTTGAGTGATAATTATTAACCTTAAATGCAAGTAAAAAAGCAACAAAATTCATTTATAAATATTTTATTATCAGAAAATATTATGGAACACACAGATCAATATGTAAGCCTGGGTAAAAACTTTAAGGCCAACATAGAAAATAACATATAAAAAAAAATACGAACATTTAGAAGCCTGTGTAGGAGTCACTTCTTCGAATTACTTCAAATATTCTTGTTTTCATGGATGAAACTAGTTTTTGACTAAGTTCGGGGTCTGTTTTATATCATTCGTCTTCGATAGTAGCAAGGTTCGTACTCCTCCTGAAATTCCTGAAAAACTCCTGAATGTTGCTTTTTTTTTTCTAAGGGCCCTGAAAACTCCTGAAAATTGTGTTTTTTTTATCCTGATATTTCTTCTTGTCTCCTGAAAAATTACAATCGAAGAGCAACAGATAAAATTATGATAAAACATAAAAATAGGACTTTTCCGTTTTCGATAGAAAGTCGATGGAATCCGGAATTCTTACTTCTGACCTTACTTAGCCCCGAAAGAGTCTACCGCGCATGCGCCAAGTCACCGCAATCTGGAAAGATGGGAGAATTGATATTTATACTTTTTTGCCAATTTTATAAAAATTATCCACACTAGCTCCTTCTCCCCTACGATTTATTTATTTTTTTTATTTTTTTACGTATCTCCTGAATTTTCGGTACTGTACTCCTGAAAAAATCCTTAGAAACTCCTGAATTTTACTATCATATATACAGTATGAACCCTGTAGTAGACTTCAGCTCTATTGATGATTTTTTTTTTAAATTTAAAACCCACACCGGTCCGGCCTACCCGAAAAGGGTGTGAGGCCTTTAGGAGACCGGTGGGGAAATATAAAAGCAATACAAAAATATCAATATGACGTAACACACAAAACCATCGCAAACACAGCACAGAACGTTACAAACATTGCAAAAAAGGGGACAAAAACAAAATAAATAAAATAACCTAAAACATACTCACAAGAGAAAAAAAAAAAGAAATCCAAAAGTACGCCACTGAATCGATATTACACTTGGAGAGAACCATAAATTAATTGAATTCTGTTTGATTTTTATCACCAGATCTGGAACCAAAATTAAAAGTATTCAAAACACTCAAAAAGAGGAGACCCCAGTATGCATCCAAATGAGCAAAACAAAAGCACAAGCTCAGTACAAGACACCAGTAAAATGGAGGCAATAAAAATTTTTGTAAAATATCATTAAAAAACCCACAAAGGAGCATCAAAAACAGACCCCCGTGGTCTCTCACCAGTCTAGAAAACAATAAAATCCATCTAAGTGCACGTCAGTCAAACAAAAATACAAGAACAGAAATATCAAATTCCCAAAAACAAGAAAAGAAAAAACGGCCACCGATTGGAAGTCCCCAAGGGTGAATGCACAATAAAATGTAGGACACTAAAACATTTTAATAAGTCCAGGATTAGCCTACAAACAATATAATCAGTTGATGATGTAAAATCTCTCCCATTTGCATAAACTCTTCTTGCTAAGTCACCCCATAAGTTCTCTGTTGGGTTGAGATCTGGGGACTTAGCAGGCCATTCCAAAGTTTCAACATTGTTGACTAGGAACCAATTTTTTTGTACTGTTACTCAAATGGATATGTGCATTGTCTTGCTGATATTTCCAATTTTTTCCAGCAAGAAATTCAGCATTTGGTAAAAGATGACTTGCGAGTACACTTTGGTATGCTTGTGAATTGATTTTACCCGTACCAAAGCAATTGAACCCACATCATTGTAAGCAAAGCACCCCCAGGTCATCAGAGTCTCCACCTAATTGGCGCTTGGAGAATATTTCTTTTTCTTTTCTTAAATTATACCAATAGTACTTCCATCCGTCTGGTCCATCGAAATTCCATTTTGTTTCGTCAGAAAAAATATTTGTTTCCATTGTTTGTCCCCAGATCATGACTTGCTGGCTGAAGTTCAAACGCTCTATTTCGTACCTCTGCAGCAACTGAGAATTAGCCAATTTTGTTGTATAAATGTAACTTCCAGACCTTCTAATTGTGTCATACATCGTTTTTTGACAAACATTTAAACCTGTCGTCTGAATAAGTTTCCTGGTTGAATACTCTCCTGTAGAGCAAGTCAAACTCTTCTTTCATCACTCGAGGACAAAGCTTTAGGTGTTCCCCCTGGTATTCTTTTTACCATAATTGTCTTTCAATTTAAAAAAAATGTTCACTACAGTCTTTTATCTTCGTATCTTTATCGCAATAGTACGGCTACTCATTCCTGTTGAAGAAAAAGCTTCAATCTGTCCTCTTTCATGATCAGTTAACTTCTTACCTTTCGCCATCTTCACAAAGAGCACCAAAACTTCGAAGAAATGTATGACAAATTTGCAAATTGAAGAGTTGTCACAATCTTAGTAATTGCAGTAACATTTAAGCCAGTATAGGTATATTTATTGTAAAAAATTACTGGTGGCCTTAACGTTTTTACTCAGGCTGAAATACTAACTTTGTATATACCACTTTTTTCTGATAATTATATATTTAGAAATCCTGTTTGTTATGTTATTTTTTAGCAATCAACTTTAATAATTAATAATGCAATAATATTTACTAAATCCCTTTTTATTTCATTTTTCCATTTTCTCAATTTTTACTGGCCTTAAAGTTTTTTTCTCAGGCTGTATTATTTGTCAAAGATTAGTTATGGTTCCTCCCTTTACTTTAATCTTATGTTGATATATAATTTTAGATCTAGATAATTACATAAGTATAATTTTACAGATGTATATAATTTTAAACTTTCCAAGCTCTCAGATACCTCAATGAGCATAAATTTATGGATAATATGATATGGATATGATTTTAAATTGAAGTTCTGACTTTCTTCTATTCACTGTACGAAATAAATACAGTACGATAGTGATTGTATTTTGAACTTTTTACGTAATAAATTTGCGCTTAAATGAAGAATTGAAGATCTTATCGTTAAAATTGCCGCCTAACAATGCCAAAGATGTGTAGTAAAACTTAGTATTATATGTTTTTTTTTTTTTAAAAAAAAACACAACTTTATTTTTTACAATTTTTTTTGTGTCGAAATAAGATAAAACTTCACTGTCTAATTAAATATTTTGTAAATTTATAAAAAAATTAATCAAAAGCTCATTTCATTTCAGTGTAATGAGAAAGGTGTACTTTACTTCTATAAAAAATTTCAAACATGTATCTATAACAGATTTTGAGAAAAGGTACACCGGAATCGCCAATTTAATATTTTTGTTTTGGCACAAAAAAATTTGTAAAAATTACTTTGATTTTTTTTTAAAAATCATTTCAGTATAATGACAAAGATGTACTTTACTTGTACAAAAAATTTCGAACAGGAATCCATAACAGATTTTGAGAAAAGGTACACCGGAATCGCCAATTTAATATTTTTTGTTTTGGCACAAAAAAATTTGTAAAAAATTTTTTGATTTTTTTTTTTTTAAATCATTTCAGTATAATGATAAAGATGTACTTTACTTGTACAAAAAATTTCGAACGTGAATCTATAACAGATTTTGAGAAAAGGTACATCGCAGTAATAGGGTTAGGGTTAACGGATTTAGGGTTCCAACTCCCCTTATTATTCGAATTCTTATTCGAATTCTTTTGAATTAAGATATTTACGTCGCTGAAATTTGTTATCAAAACATAGCTGATAGCACACTTCCTGGAAAGCTTAAATTTATTTATATTTGAGGAGGAGTGTGTTTATTACGAAATCACTTTTATTCCCTAAAAGTATTTAGAAACAAGTGGTGGTACGAAATGAAAATAGTTTCAGGTAATTAGAACTAAAGAAAATTTTAAAAAAATGATCGCTTGGATTCTGTATAACCCATCTGATTTGCTCTTTATTTAAGCATACGTCTTATTTAAGAAACTTATCTGCTTCTTTCATTAATCTTTTGCTTCGAAGATTTCGAATGTGTTCGAGGAAGTCGCAATAGAACCAAATTAAAAGCCATTCATGGTTCTGAATGAAAAGCGAACCCTAAGTGTACCGTCCCGAAATAAAGTCCGCTAGCGATTTGAAAATATAAATAGCATCTGCAATCTCATTTCAGTGCTTAGATTATGGAATTCTAAGTTATTGTTATTTTTATAGAAGTTAATCACGTCTATTGTCTTGCCTTGTTAACTTTGCTCTGCAATTAATGTTAATGCGCTGCATAAAGCACATATTTTTAAATCGGTGGTCTGTTCGTGATCGGCCAATTTTGTGTGCCAATTCGGCCTTAAAAAATCAAGAGGATATTTTATTTTAGACGGATTTTTTTTATTCCTATTCTGAGGACAATTTTTTTCATTTGGTATCGTCTTGTGTTGTGAATGTGTGGGCGGGCTGTTTAAAATGGCAAAGTCTCAGAAGGTGGAACAAATAGCGACTAGTTAATGAATCTATTTCCTCCTCACTTTTCGTGTTGATTTTTTTTTTCCGCAGAAGGTGGAACAAATAGCGACTAGTTAATGAGTCTGTTTCCTCCTCACTTTTCGTATTGATTTTTTTTTACGAAAGAAGGTGGAA
>BGPR01003065.1:130930-147998 GCA_013235015.1 Araneus ventricosus | reverse complement strand
ATAACACCCTAAAGGAAACCGTCAAAATAAAGGTTACATGTAAATAATTTACCCATATTAGAATGCAAATTATTTATGCTTTCTGTTCGTATTGTTGAAATACTGTATTATGTTTTCGGTATGAAAAAATTAAAAAAAATGAAAGATTTTATTACAATTTTTATTTTGTTCCATTCTTTTCTTTAAAAATTATTTTATACACTAAAACACCGTTTATGCGTTTGTCGTTTATACGTGTATACGTCGTTTCATCACAGTCCCGATTCATTCGTATCCACTGTGATGATAAATTGCTTCGTTTTTATGACGCAAAGCTTCGGTTCTGCGTCGTTCTCCCTGTTCTAAAATGAGAAAATATCCTCCTTTCTGGTATTTGCACTGTGATAAACACACCATGATTTCGAAATTATTCACAACTGTTGCCTTAATAGAAGACAAATTGTCTGGTGTTAATTTAAGCGACGATGAAAAAATTATTCTACCTTCCTTTAAAGATGCAATGGACTCCATCGAAAAACTTCAAACTTATTTCTTTTGTCAAAAGAATAGTGTAAAAATATTCGATTCATAATTATGTACTTAATACTCACAGAAAGTCAGAAGATGTTTAAAGACATTTTTTAATTAAATGTCTACCTGCAGGCACATAAATAAGATAAGATATGCATAATTAGTGCTCAAGATATGCAATAAAGGTATGATTTTTCTCACTTTTAAGATAAATGTTACAAAGCTATAAAGTCGTTTCCCTGAGATGCTAATCTTGGCGACAAACTTGGCGACCATTTTGGTGACTTGGCGGCAAAGCTGGCGACTTTGGCGACAAAAGGAATTTTCTAGAAGGACCTCGAACTTTCAACCTATTTCTACCGGCTTCATGAATTTTCTGAAGATTACGTCACTTCCTACGTAATGAAGTCACTTCCTGTTGAAAAAGTATAAAAGCAAGCTTTCAAGCCAAGAACAGTGAGTTCTCACCTCCTACACCTTTGCTCTTCTCTGATTGGCTCACCGGCTAGCTTTATTAACTGGCTCCTCCCTTACTTTACTCAATCTGCCATGACCTCGGCTTCCTTCAGTCGATCTCTCGACATCACGAGTGCAACATGAACTTTTAACATCAACTGTCATCACGACAATTTATTGACCGTAAGGGACTCCCATCTGGTCGTGACAAGAGATAGCCCCCCTGCGGGGGGCGGGTACTCCATGGAATAAGTTGTCTAACAAGAACAGTGAGTTGGATTTTGATCAGCAAGCAAGCTGGTGAGCGAACAAAAAGCCTTTGAGCGCTGTGTTGAGATTTAATGGTAATCTCTGTTGTGAATTCTTACAAGTGCTGTTTTAATACTTGTGCTACGTTTCTTTGCTTAGAATATTTGTAAAATAAAGAACTTTACTTTTTTAATCCTGCTTATTGAACTGCATTCATGTACACCCACAAAACGATTTTGTTACAAAATTTTGGGTGAAATTAAATTATTATGCATTACTGTTTTTGCCAGATTGTGATGCTCTTTTATTCCTAGTTGGTTTATTTGTATAAAAAAAGATACTGTTCTATGCATTCTTAATTTATATGATCATTTATAAAGCTCTTCTTATGCGTTAAGATAGTAAAATTTCCAAAGTTTCTTTCAATATATTAATTTTCATCGAGCTATATAACAATAATGAATTATCGAATATATAACAATAATAACAATAATCGATTTTGTCACAATATTTTTTTAATTAAATGCCTACCTGCATGCACATAAATCAGATAAGATATGCATAATTAGTACTCAATGTATTCGATAAAGGTATGATTTTCTCACTTTTATGATAAATGGTTAAATTTAAAATTTAATTATTAATTTACATTCTATGTATTATGCTAGTACTATATTAAAAAATTTTAAAATTAATACATTTAATTGGATTTGCATTAATTGCGTTAATTTTGGAATAATCAAAGTTGTTTATTACATTTCGATTTTACGTCTTTTCATTTATACGTCGTTTTATGTCAGTCCCTTGAAAGACGTATAAACGGTGCTTTACTGTGTGTCTTTTCAAATAGAAATCTGTATTCAAATTCCACACTTTTCATATAGAGAGATTTGAGGAAGCTAATTTGTAGTTTAAGGCAGTAATTGATTATCCTCAAACCTTTAAGCATTATTGTTATATAGCTCGATGAAAATTAATATATTGAAAGAAACTTTGGAAATTTTACTATCTTAACGCATAATAAGGGCTTTATAAATGATCACATAAATTAAGAATGCATCGAACAGTATCTTTTTTATACGAATAAACCAACTAGAAATAAAAGAGCATCACAATCTGGCAGAAACAGTAATGCATAATAATTTAATTTCACCCAAAATATTGTAACAAAATCGTTTTGTGGGTGTACGTGATGCAGTCCAATAAGCAAGATTTTTTTTAAAAATAAAGCTCTTTATTTTACAAATATTCTAAGCGAAGAAACGTAGCACAAGTATTAAAACAGCACTTGTAAAAATTCACAACAAAGATTAGCAATAAATCTCAACAGAGCGCTCAAAGGTTTCTTATTAGCTCACCAGCATGCTTGCTGATCAAACTCCAACTAACTCCTCTTGGTTTGAGAGCTTGCTTTTATACTTTTTCAACAGGAAGTGACGTCATTACGTAGGAAGTGACATAATCTCCAGAAAGTTCATGAAGCCAGTAGAAATAGGTTGACAGTTCAAGGTCTTTCTAGAAAATTCTTTTTGTCGCCAAAATCACCAACTTTGTCGCCAAAATGGTCGCCAAGATGAGCATCTCAGGGAAACAACTTTACAGCTTTGTAACAATATATATTCATCTTTTTAAAAGAAACATTTTTCTAAGAGCTTTAAAAGATTGGAAATAAGATTTAAATACTTCCCTTTAAAGTTTTCCCCTCTGAATCTTTAGAAGATAGCAGAATGCTTTTGGTTGAAAAAAGCAAGATTAAAACGAATCTAAATGCATTAACATTCTATACATTTCTGATTTTCTTCATTCTTAAACGGCGCATTTTAACAGAATGAATAATTAAAGAGGAAACGTATTAAATTCAGAAAATACATTTTACTCACACATATTTTTTCTGATTTAAAATTTTAATGAATAGTTACTTTTCTAAAACATGCCTTTCAAATTAGCAACTTCAATTTTAATGCTTGAATAAGAGTTTTGGTCTTGGTTATATTAACGAATTGTTTGTCTTCTATTCAGTTCTAGATTTATCTCTTAAAAGATTAGGTTTTTGAACTTATTTTTATGTATTAAATTTGGTTTTGAGAGATAGCGTATCGAGACTTGATTCCAGAATTTTTTTGAAAAGAAATAAAATATAGAAAATCAAGTTTATTCATATTAAAGTGCCGATTTTGAAACAACACGAGAGCTATTTCGAGACGAACTTTGTAATTTTTTAACGGATTAAATGACGATGACGACACCCTAGTTGGCATCACCCTCTCCAAACTTCCTCACCACAAAAGCGGGTGGGCGTTTAGCCCAAGATTTTAGATTTACCATGCATCAGGCAACATATAGGGCGGATCTTCAGTGGATTCTGGTTTCGAATCTGGAACCCTTCGGTACCGAAGCTATACTTTACCACAGCGCGGCCTCTATACAAAACTAATGCCTTTAAAGTGTATTTTATAGCTAGAAATCACTATCTGCAAAATAAAATGTAGGTAAACCAATACTATTTTCGAAAGGATATATCTGATGTTTTTATAATGATAAAAAGCATATGTAAATCCTCACTGGTGGCAAATTTTCCCTACCGACCAATGGGAAATGGCCGAGGAAGCTTAGAAGTACAAGTATTAATCAAAACCTCGTATACCAAAGTGCGCTTTAGCAACAAATTGTCCGCAGCGTTCTAATAGACTGAATAAGGTTTTCCTGCTTTCCTCCAGTGAGGCCAAAATCCCCTGAAACGCCTCTAGAAAAGCAACTTAGTTTCCCTGTACTGGATCTAACTCAGGTTCCACAAGGTAGCTTCGATCTGCAGATATGCCACACTTCCTCTTTATCATGATTTTATTTGTCAGGTCGATCAAGCTGACTCTACTGCTGTTACACCTCGACACAATATTTCCTCTTTATCATAATTCCTGGACCTATGGACTCGATTTGATATGTTTGACCCTATGGAAAGAAATACAGCAAATTTTGTTTCACCTTATAAACAGCTGAATTAAAAAGTTCAGCAACTCAAAAAAATTATTTCTTTTGTTTTAAATACATATTTAAATTGACATTGAATTCTTTTATTAAGCATGTAACAACAATAACTCCAAACTATCTATCCCATGCGATTCAAACTGGAGTGATATAAACCATATTTTTCAGAGTAGTATTAACTTTTAAATTCCTATATCTTAACCAGCGGAAATGGTCTCCCCTAAACTTTCTCGTATACTTCCCCAAAAAAGTACTGTTCCCCACCCACCGCGTGGATAAAAAATATTCGAACCTACTGTAACCCAGAATCCAATGACTATCAGAAGGTTTTTCATTGTAGATTATAGGGATTGTAAAATATTTAGGTAAAGAATCAAATTCAAAGAGATGCGTACCGATTTTCACTCTTGCCGGTTCAAGGACAAAGTGGCGTAATCCTTCCGCGTGCACAGAGATTGCTACCAGTACGAATGCGCCTACACTGGTACAATGACGTCACAGACAAAACAAATATTATGCGACAAACTCTTACAGATATGATCTATCCATTGTGGGGTCAACTATTATTTTCGCATTATTAGTCTCGTAGTTATTAGCGATTCAATTCTGACGGTATTTTGTGACACAAGAAAGTTCGACCGACTGTGGTTGTAACGAGCGGAAAGACGTTTCCACGTCAACAAATTTATTGTTATGATAGCATGGCCTTGTCATTGGAGTCTACACTACGCAACCTTCGCTGAAACAACAACATGGTGACCCCAGTATATCCTAAAAAAGTCTTTGCTTCACAGACTCGTTTAGGATTTACTTTGATTAGAATGAAATTTTCTTATGTTATTATTTTCTAGATTTAGAAGATGAGACAATTTTCTAAGCCGAGATTCAATTTCCATGTTAACTTGTAAATCTGAAGACGCCTAAAACTTTTCTACTTTTAAAAATATCTTCTTTTTCAATAAAATATTTAGTGTTAAGATAAAAGAAATTTCAATTCTTGGATCTGCTATAACAAGGCACAGAGACAAAAGTATAGAAAAAAAGCATTTGCCCAATTTTGAAACTAAGTTTGATTAAAATGAGTTATGATTCTAAATTTTAAGTTTCATTTCAAACCCATTCTAGGCGTGACTTTTATTATATATTCTTTGTTTTCTCTTGTTACCGCTGGTAGAGGTCTAATCATAATGTGCATGCACCGTCTATAAGCATTTCTGAATGATATTGCTTGCGTGAAAAAGGTCTTCATTTTCAGTCATAACAGCCCACTCTCTAAAAAGATTTTCACGGGATTTAAATAATGTTCTAAATGTATTTATTGATTAATGATCTATTATTGATCTTTTGAAGAGGACATAAAGTAGCCGATAAATATATTTTCCGCTCTATCTGATCTGTCGTAAGAATATTCATCCAAAAAATGAGACACCAATTAATTCCAGTTGGAAGAACAATTTTAAACGACACTAAGTATCGAAATAAATTACGATAAATTTCGATAGAATTATTTAATATATAGAGCAATATCAAAAATAATTTAATTTATTAAAATACATAGAAATGCAAGAATTTATATTTTATGCACATACAATTCTTTTTTTAAAGCATATTCAAAATCATAAATTGTACTTTTAACGGCCGCAATGTATTATTATATGTTAACACAATTACTGATTGCATAATCTCATCAGCTGATAACAGTATCCCCAGAACATCGGGGAACATTCCAAAGCTGTGCAAGCCATGGTGGAATACTGAATACGGCACTTGCCAAAAAACACTTGAAAAAGCTTGGTATAACTTCAGGAGATATCCCACCAATCACAATTTAATTAAATTTAAAAATGCTAGAGCCAAATTCCGTCAAATCAGAAGACGAGGTATGAACACAACACGGTGTTCCTATGTAATCACCACCACTAGACAAGTTTCCTCAAAAATAGTTTGGGACAAAGTAAGAAAAATCTTCGGTTGTTATTCCGATACCCGGAATATATCGTTTTTAAATTATAATGGACAGGTCATTTCAGATGCCAAGGAAATTGCAAATGTAATAGGTCAAACTCTGTCTGAAATATCAAGCGAATCCTCTTATCCAAATGATTTTATTGCTTTTAAGAAAGGTGAAGAACAAAAATGAGTGGATTTTCTGCCTTCATATGCAGATTATAACTCTACCTTTTCATACCATGAACTGAAAAATGCGCTAAGGAAATCCAATCCAACATCACCTGGACCAGATCACATTCATAATAACATGCTTAAACACCTTGGTGAATCTTCTTTACTAACAATTCTACTTTTGTTCAATAGAATCTGGCAAGAGAAGGTTTTCCCACTTTCCTGGCTAAAAGCTATTGTTGTACCCATCCCTAAACCAGGGAAGGGCAAGCAAGACCCGAATAATTATCGACCAATCGCTTTGACAAGCTGTTTTAGCAAGTTATTGGAACGCATGGTTAGTGCCCGACTGATGCATGTTTTGGAGAGGAGTAGATGGTTTGTCCCTTCTCAAAGTGGATTTCGTAGAAGGCGAAGTACCATAGACAATTTATTGAAGCTGGAAACGGGGCCATTCGAGAAGCCTTCGTGCACAAAAAACACCTTGTGTCGATATTTTTCGACATCGAAAAAGCGTACGATCGCACATGACGATATGGAATTTTAAAAGATTTGTCTGACATTGGTTTAAAAGGAAACTTGCCACTTTTTATTAAAAACTTTCTACAGACAAGAATTTTCCAAATTCGCATTGGTAACATTTTATCGGATAATTTTAATCAACAAGAAGGCGTCCCACAAGGAAGTGTTCTAAGTGTGTTATTGTTTATCATCAAAATTAATGGCATTGTGTCAAAACTTCCTGCATATGTCAATAGTACGCTTTTTGTAAATGACATACAAATACACTGTGCTGGTGATTACATGGGCTTTATTCAAAGGCTACAAACGGCAATTAACAACATGACTGATTGGGCATCAACAAATGGTTTTATTTTCTCGCCACGAAAAACAGTCTGTATGCAATTTTGTAGAAGGCGAGGGTTACTTTCAGATCCAAAATTCCCGTTAAATGGGTCACCTATTCCTATTGTGCAAGAGACTAAATTTTTAGGAATTGTATTTGATACAAAACTAATATTTCGTTCACATTTCAAACACTTAAAAACAAAATGCATCCGGACCTTAAACATCATGAAAGTCCTGTCGAACACCTCTTGGGGTGCGGACAAAGTTTCGTTGATAAGGATCTATAGATCTCTTGTTCGCTCGAAATTGGACTATGGAATGCCAGTATATGGCTCTGCTTCCAAGTCCACTTTAAAAATGTTAGACTCGGTCCATCGCCAAGGATTTCGTATAGCTACTGGGGCATTTAGAACTACCCCAATTCCTAGTCTTCATGTCATAAGTGGTGAACCATCTTTAGAACTTCGACGCCACAGAGACTATCTCTCTCGTACTTTTATAAAATTAAGAGCGATGAGTCTCATCCTCAACATTACAAGGTTATAAACCCCATTTTTGTGTCTTTATTTTCAGTCAGACTATCTTTTACTCCAACTTTTGGCTTCAGAATTGGGGAAATCTTGAGGTACTTTGAAATTGAAGACTTTCCAATTGTCTCAAATGTTGATGTTGCCCCTCCTTGGAAGGAGACACAACTTGATTTTATTCACGATTTTTTACGCTTTTTAAAACCAAGTACATCGGATATTTTATTTCAGCAACATTTCTATGACCACAGGCAACGCTACTCGGATTATGTCCCTATATACACCGACGGTTCGAAATCTGACAATCATGTCGCTTCGGCTGCTGTTTTTCCAGATTTCACAATCGCTGAGACACTTCACCCTTTCTTCTCTGTTTACACATCTGAACTCTATGCAATCTACTTGGGGCTTTTGAAAATCAGTACATTGAATTTTAAAAAAGCCATTATTTATACAGATTCTAGGAGTGTCATTAACGCCCTAAGAAGTGCTAAACATAATAATCATCCTTTAGTGATGCAGTGCCTTCATCTCTATCATACACTCAAAAAACCAAAATCAAATACTGTTGGATTCCTGGACATGTAGTAATTCCAGGAAATGAGCGTGCGGATAAGGCAGCAAAGAGTACTAATGCATCTCGAGAAGCGTTTGTGCCTTTGATTGATGCCTTGCAGGCCGTTAAGCTATCTCAACATCGAGTATGGCAACGAATCTGGGACGGACAGTCAAACAATAAACTTTATAAAATCCAGCCTTCAATCAAAGGTTTTGGAAATCCCGGTATTAGGAAACACGATGTAATTTTGACAAGGCTAAGAGTAGGACATACATTTTTAACTCATCGCCACCTTCTACACTCTGATCCAGCCCCTATAGGTAACGGGTGCAGCTGCATTTTAAGTGTTGAGCATATTTTATGTCAATGTAAAAACATTTATTCTCAAAGACAAACTCACTTTGGAGCACATGTCATTGATTTAAATGACATCTTGGGGACCAATCCTTGCGTCAATGTTTTTACTTTTTTAAAGGAAGTACAATTTTTGAAATTCATTTAGTTCTCTCAATTACAACATTTTAAAAATTTTATGTGATTTGAAAACAACAAACGTTTGGCGCAGTTTGGCCAAATCGGCCCTTGTGCCATTACAACCAAACCAAACGTATTATTATATATCTTCATGAAAAGTTTTAGGTAATATAGATATTAACTAGACATACCTGAGGTTCTTCTAATAGTTCACAATAAAAATTTGAATAATTTTAACTTCAAAATGTTTTCAAAGAAATTCTTCTTGTATGTTTCCTACAAAATTTTTCTCCCTTTCCTTACTCTCATTATATAAACTTCCGGAAAATATATTGAAAAGTTCCAAAGAAACGATTACAAATAACATATTTTGTATCTTGAAATTTTTCTAAATCAAAAATAAATTTTTCTGACTGATCTAATAACTAACACATTAGTAAGATTTATATTATTCGAACTTCATTCTAAATTGGTCAAATTACTGCATATATATTTAAAAAATAAAAAGCTTATTTGAACTGCTTGATTGAAATAAACTTGGCATCTTTGACAAATCAACCAATTGGGTTAATCGAGAAATCTGAGTATTTTTTACATATTTTGATTAAGTTTGAAATATTTAGTTTCGTGAAATATTAATTTTTTTTCAGGGAAAAAGCTAAGATTTCGTTAATTCAACGAATTAACTTAGAATTTCAAAATTAGTCTGTGTTATATCTAAATGAAACTGTTGAAACTACGGCAAAAGTAGCATACACCATTTCTCTATTCGGACAAAATAAATTCGTCTTCGGAGAAATCCTTTTCCTGAAAACCTTAAAAGGACCAAAAATATAACTTAAATACCTTCCTTTAACGTTTCCCGAATGTGCATATGGAAAGAGGAGATGACATCGTGATTTCGCTTTAAACAACAAGATTAAAAAGGAAGTTCAAATGCATTAACTTTCTAGATCTTTCTGATTTTCCTTCTGTCTTAAACGTTAACTTTTAAAAGAATGAATTATTCAGTAGCATGATGTTTGCCAAACTCATTTTATCTTCTATTTCCTAAAATCTTTATAACTTAGCTAAAATCTTTAAAGCTTTTAACTATAAGTTATTCTTTTAAACCATATTCGTAATATGCTTGTAAACCTAACTAGCAGAATTTAGCTGAAAAACGTAATAATATAATTTATTTTTGAATGTATTGTAAAATAAATATTTTTCTTCTATCAGTATCTAGAATTATCTTTTAAAGATTAGGTTGCAGCATTTTATGTTTTATTTTCTTGAAAATGCACATGAATTAAATCTCTTAGAGTATTTTCGTAATCAATTTAATGTATATTTCACAATATTAAGCTTGAAACCGGAGAGAAGGATATTTTTGTCATATTTAATAAAGCTTTTTCATCGAATAAATAGAAATTATCATGATCTTCAATTAATTATTTTTCAAGAAATTTGGCTGTGGTAATTTCTAAGGGTAACTTTCAAGAACTTGTGCCTTAAAAATCTCTTCTTGGTTATTGGAAGGAAACAAATTATGTAAAAATTTAATTTTTATAGTTTATAACACTGAAAATACTACTTATGAACTCATATTTCAAATTATCGCCATATGCAAGAAAGGACATCCGACGATTCTGTGTTTATGACTGAAATATGACTTTTCATTGTTTGCAGATTTTCTATTGATCACATGACCTTATTAACATATATACGCTGGCGAACAAATGCTAAGGACCCTTTTTTGGATTTCGAAAAATTTGGACTTAACAGGATTACAATGGTTAGCAATCCTTTGGGGAGAATCGTGGGACATACAATATTTGGTACTCACATTTTTACAGTGATGATTCGGTTTCGAGGGCATTTAGGGGGCCGTCCACAAACTGATGAAGACGAAAATTATTTTGGCCCACCCCGTTCCACAGAAAGCTGATAATGAGTTTAGTCAATAGTTTTGTTGATGTCCAAAATATTTACAAGTATTTTGGTAAAATTGGCGTGAATATTCGAGGAGATATAAAGGTTTTCTTAAAAAGTCCCAAATTTTTCCGCATGTATTTTGCTTATAACATGCAGATTTTTCAACCAAATTGTACGCAACATACAGAATATTTGTCAATATTTGAAAGAAACATTGTTACAAAATTTGAATTAATTGAATATTAGAGAAAGCATTAAAACCTGTAGTAAATAAATCTTTACTCCGCATGAGCGAAAGGTAGCGTCATTTTTTTCTTATAAAATCAGAACCAGACATATAGAGCAACTTATATAAAAATTCCAGTTAAATACCGTTAATATTCAGAAAGATATCGGTATTGTAGCTAGGTGAATTTCGGTACACTCTAAGACAAGTTAAATGATAAGGTTCGACGCGCAAACTGAAATTTATTAAACTTGAATCTTCAAACAGTAATATTGAATTTTTTGAAAGTTGAATATCCTGAGTACACGTGTATACTCATAAATTAAATAATAATATAATTGGCCTTGGAAGAAGCATGGGGTTTCTAGGTTAATACCGGTAACTTTAAGAGATTGATCTTGATTTTTCTTTATCGTTATTGCGAAACCAAGACATACGGGAAATTGAAGGCGTTTAAATTCAACGACATATCACTTAAGATACGAGGAATGCGGGGAATAAAAAAGCTATCTTCTTTATAATTGCCTGTAAGATTAGTTGCTTGAATTACGTTTTCCATAAGCTTGCTGACACAAAGTCTTGTTCCATTGCATAATTTGGTTGGATCTAAATTCCTGAGTAGCATGGTGCACAAACCAACTTTTATATTCAACAAGTGTGGTGGCATTTCATGTGGATTCAAAGAATTCTAAAATACTGTTGGATATTATACAGCCTGTTCTTTATCCATCTCAGTATCAATAGATTTATATGTAATAGAATTTCCTGGTAACTTTTTTAAGGATAATCTCATTTATTTTGTTAACATTTTCATTCTTAGGATCTAAAATTGCGCGTTCGCAATACCAATGATGATCCTTATATTTGTTTAAAATTTCTGGAAAGACGTGTCGCATTAATTCTTTTAAAGGTGGTACTGACACACAAAACTCAAATGGAATAGAATTTAAATCTGATGCGGATTCCGTAGGAAGTTTCCCATCACTCAGGCTAAGGAATTGCTTTGCAAAGTTTATAAAAAGGATATCACCGAGTACGCGCACTTGCATGTAAGTGGTTGAAGTTTTCCTTTGGACTTATTGCCAAAGTTCTGATGTTTTGATGCACGAATTTAGTTCGTTTTCTGACGTTGATTTTGAAGTGACACGTAGAGTTTGACGAAAATCTCCTGACAGTAAGATAACAACTCCTACCGTAATTCTATTGTCATTTCAGAGATCACACACAGTTCCATCAAGAGCTTCAGAAGACTTTTTGTTTGGCATTGTGCACTCATCCCAAACGATAAGTTTGCAAGTTCGTTGTAAAGCCGTCTTAAGATACCTTTTGCTTATATTGCATATAGCTAAAGAAGCCATCACAAAAGGCGACCCTTTCCTTCTACCTAAGCCACTTTCCTACCTGAAAGCCGAGATTAAGTAGCTGCTCTAAGCATCTGGCAAGACAACTGGGATAACGGAGAAACTGACATCAGTACAAAAGATATAGTACCTAGGGTCTCAAACAAGCCAGTAGGATGGAATAGAGAAGAGATACTGTTCGTTACAGGACTCGGGCCTTTCCCCTCATACCTTCTTCGCTTCAATCTTCGAACACATGACAACTGCTCGTGCGGAGAAAAAGGAGATCCAATTCACTATGCCACAAAATGTCCGTTTACCCTCTCCTGGCATTTCCAAACTCCAACAGTGTCACTCAAATTACAGTGGTTGAAAAACATTCTCACGAACAACTTCTCGAGAACCCGACTTTGACTCCTAATGCGTTTCATACGTGATGAGAACAATCTCATTGTAGAGGATAATAATTCAGCACTTATTCATCCAGACTGACACACACTTCCGGCTGCTTATAATTTTTTCCCTCTATGTATTTTTTTCTATTTTGTATTGTTTTCTATGTTGTTCTGTCCAGTGTATGTTTCTTTTTCATTTTCATTTGTTCTTGTACCTATTACTTGTTTTTGTCCCTTCTTAAAAAAATAAAATTCACCTCCATCCATCAAAACAGGAAAGGAGCCAAATGGCTCTAAACACGGGGATGCAGGTGGTGTAATACTTATACTGCATATAGGATTCTCAGTTTGATCTATGTTTAGTGGTAACTGTAACACTGAAAGAGGTGTGCGACCACCATCCAAAAGTGTGGAAGCTATTCCTGATGAAGCAACGGCAAGAGCTATATGACGTTTAAGGGATCTATTCTGGTACCCCCGGTTGGGGGGGGGTCCCCCCCTTAAACCCCCCCCCCCACCCCCAACCGGGGGTACCAGAATAGACCCCTAAATCGAATTTTAGCAAGGATCAAATTTATTTAAAAAGTCTTGGCGTCAAGAAAGAGAATGCCACCGTTCCCTTCAGCAATAAAATTCATCACTGCTTCATAAGCCGTTCTCTGATCTTCTGTTATTCGAGGTTTATTTATCTCCACCATATGCTGTAAAGTATTGTTATCGTAGTTAGTTTCTCGTCGCAAATCTCTATCCAGAGTATTATTTGCTTGTCTTGTTGGGACGGGTAATCCAAACTGACGCAACGTTTTCCCACAAATTGATAAACACATATCTTCAAGCAGTATGCGAGTTTCGTTGTAAATATGAGGTACATTATGTAAATCTATGTCTGGATTCTCCGTCTGCTTTTGATGAAAAATATTTTCACTAAATCTATCTTTGTATTTTTTCCAAAAGCTTGAGGGATTTGAAGGTGCGCAGGTTGTAATTATAAGGGAAATAAATCCCGTAATTGAATGGGGAATCGTGTGGCATATTCCTCTTGCAAGATCGAATCCCAGTGTTGATGGTCTTCTAGTAAACAGAGTTTTAGACACGCTTCTCTGTAAGTTTCACAAACCTCCCTTTAACAGCTTTTAAATCTGTGAAAGAAATGGGTCCTCGGAGGGTATGTAGTAACAGACGGAGATAAAAACACTCAGCGTTGATTGGGTGATCCGTGTATACACGTCCTAACGCATCAGATTCCCAAACATGGGATGTCCTGAAAAGACAGTACTTTATTTTCCTCTACAAAATGATTTATAGACTTATTCCGAGTGTAATATTCAGTTATATCTGCATACAATAATATTTTTGCGAATGGATCTTCTTGGCAGAGCTTAAATTAATCTGTTAATGCTGTATCTGTCGGTTGAGTAATCTTTTCGTGAGCATCATCAGAAGTGGAATGAACATGTTTGCCGTTTTGATGAACGATAGTTGCGTACCGGTCATGAATGGGGAAACGTATGATTTGTCAAACTGCTCCATTACTGTTAATGTATCGGCCGGTTTGGTATCTTACTATTTCATGATTGACTCCTGTTGTTGCATTGTTAATTTCTGCAACAGTCATATCACTACCCTTGCTGATGTATTTACAAATATATTTGATTTGCTTGGCAGAGTTGCATTGTTCGACATTGATGTTTGCTTGGAACATCTTTGACAAAATAGGCGAGTCAGGTACAATCCAGCGATTGTCGATTTCAACTTCATAATATTTATTGTCGATCCTTAAATTTATAACTGTTGTATGGCCTCCTTGTTCAGATGTAACCATCCTGAATCGTCTGTGTTTCGCAGAACATTTTTCTTGGGTATCGTTTCGAACACTTTTTATCTTTCATGCATGGGGATTTCATATTTAGTGTGGCATAAGGACCGTGAATCATATGTTTTGAAACAATTTCGAACAGAACTCGATCTTTTTGTACACTGGGTAATTCCGCCCCGATAACACTGTCTACATGCCCGGAGCGTAATTTCTCTTTTAGCCATATCAGGATAGGAGCATGAGGAAGACCTCTTTTTACCACTTGACCAAATACATGCAGTTATTTACTTTACTATAGATGAAGCTTTTGGTTATGATGTCAGTAAGTTTCATTAGTTTTCGCTTAAACACTCGAGCTATTAGATCATGGCAGTCCGCGTGGGCAAGTTCTTTAATTTCAGACAATGCTCTATTTCAATTGAATGTAATAAATAGGTCTGGACGCCGTACGATCGCACATTTGCCATGGCATCCTATGCATACTCTTACATATGCCTCTCACTGCCTATGTATGCTGGAAAGAAGAATGACCATTCTGCCAATATCTGTAACATTTCCGTCTTTGGTTGTGGCGTCTCTCACGGGAACGCATTCTTCTACTCGAAGTTTATGCTGATTCAACTTAATATATAAAAGATTTGGCGCAGGTATACATTAGACAACCGACTCCTATACATATGTTGATATAAAAGTTAATTTTTCTAACCATTGCAGACAAAATTCTTATCCTGTGTCTTACAAAATTAATAAATGAATGTTAAATAATCTGTTATAAAATCCATTGCAGTTGGATCAATAATTAAAATAATTAAGCAGTTATGGAACCCGAAATCACTGAAATTGCGATTGTTTCTTTTTTTGTTGTTGTTGAAATTGCAGACTATGTTATCAATTGAGAGAGATAGACATGGCACACTTCACGACTATATAATTTTAGAATCTGTTGAGCATTTTGCAGGAAGAAATAGAACATTATGCGACAATTAAGCACCCCTAGATGTGTGATTACAGGTAGGTTACGTTTTTCAATGACTAAGACTGAGCATGAAGCGGTTTTTTGAAAATTACGATAACAAATGAATTGAAGCATGCAATTTTACCCTTAGAATAATGATATGCGAAACAACTTATTAAAATGTCTTGCAATATAAATGAGCAACAAATTGCCACTCTCACATGAGAAAATGTCATTTCCCGTCAAAACAATGACAGCATTTTAATTAAATATTCATTTTACCAGGAAACATCAGGTCTAAAGTAAAGCAAGCATGTGATATTTAAGAATTGCTGATTTGCATTCTACATAGGGTTTTCATAATCCTTTATCAATAAATTAATCCAAATCTGTTGAGGCATTAAAAATGACTGAAACAGTCAATAGCTGGTGCTCGTTTATCTTTGAATATTCTCTAAAGAATCTGCTAATAACCACTTCAAATATTTCCTCCTGGACAAACTTAACCCCGTGTCACGTTTCTTTGCCTTTTAGGGTTATTAATGAGCGATCGGAAGTTAATGACTTCGTATTTATAGGAATGTTTGACAGGCGATTCGTTTCCAGAGTTCGACGGGGAGCTCGCTCTGGTTTGACATCAGAAGTGATGAATGAGATTTGATGAGGCTAATAAAGACACTTTCTGGATGCTGGGGAAATCGGGGAATATTCCTGGGCAATTAATTTGCCCTTTTTGGGGCGTAGAACATTTGATGAATAATTTCTTTTCTTTGGAATAACTAGTGTTACATAAAACTTAATAATGCATTTTTGCAATCCTAAATTTTAATGATTATGTCATATTCGTTGTCGTTAATTTAATATCTATATTTATATTAATAATGGGATTTTGTTTACTGGGAAAAAATATTGATCGACAAGGACAATAGAATACCCTGCCAAGTGATAATATTACAACTTTAATTGTAAAGTTGTTTTAATGCTTTTTTTTAATAATCATAATAAAATAAACCATGGAATCTTGAATTTAGTAATGAAATTTTGTCTCTTTTGTGAATTCACACTGTCTTAATTTTCATTAAGGTTCTGTAAACTCTTCTTATATTTTATATCTCCTAGTCAGTTATTGATTTTCATAAATATTAATAATGTTTTTAACATTTAAACAGATTTATGAAATGAAAATATCAAATAAATTGATGCCCTGCCCGCTGGACCGGAATGCTGTATATTTTTCAATATATATAAACTTTATAATAATAAACAGTGTATGAATTTTAATAATATTTTCATTCAAATAAAAATATATGACGGAGAAAAATATTCTATTTTCTCCTTTGAACTCTCTGAATCCCTATAGATACCCGTAGCGGCTTAACCCTCTCACACCGAGCGAGGCGGTCCCGGGCGGTCTAAACATTTTCTCTTTACAACGACGAAGGTCGGTCTGAAGCGGTTGGCTTCTTTTGAAGGGATGGGAGATTCTGAGATAGATTTGGGAGATAATCTCGGTAGGGGGTCCAACTATCTTTGCCAACCACAGCCCATTTCCGTGCGCCTTAAGGGAATGTTACAGCAGTGGGTGGTGGGGGTAATTGACCGCCCATGTTGGGAGAATCCAATTCATTTTGCTTTCCCTAAAAATTCTCGGTTTTAAAGGGGCTAGAAGAAAAGCGTCGCCTCGGGAAT
>BGPR01003065.1:115420-130920 GCA_013235015.1 Araneus ventricosus | reverse complement strand
TTTTCCGTTAAATCAAAATCCGTGATTATTCCTTTTTAATTCTATTTCTTTGCGTACTTGACTTTTCGATTTAAAATGTATCTGACTTCGTTCAATTCCATGAAATTTTTCGAATTATCTTAAAATAGAATTCGAAAGAGAAGTTTCATTCAAAGAATTTGTAAAAAAATTATTCCATTTCAAACCATTAGGAGACTAAAAGATAATGAAAGTATATGAACTATTAACGGAACATAGATTTTTTTTAATTGTAATCATATTTATGCAGGTTATGTTCGAACAAAAGGCAAATAAAAACAAATAATTATCAGTCTTCTGAATCTTATACAGAAAATATATTCACACGTGACACAAAATTCATTTTTAAGCGTAATGGATCAACGGTGCAAACTTGAATAAACTCATCCGATTCGAAATTATTTTTAAGGTATCCGACTGTGTTCGGAGACGTGTTTTTGAAAAATAACTTATATGTATTTTTAATGTTATTTTTCAACTGCATATGTTTTAAAACTACGAAAATATTGTAAAATTAGGCTTGCAAAATAATATTTTTTAAAAAAAACTGAAAAATTTGAAGAAAAATGACTAAAATATTTGCCTTACGCTAACAGCCATAGACAAAATCATATTCTAATTATACATAAATCCTTGTAGGATTACATTTTTATGACAGCTATCTCTGTTATGATCTAAAATATTTCTTGTACTTCAAAATATTTTGAGATACAGCTGAACATAGCTACTAAACTGGTAATTTTTCATAAAAAATGCTTTTCGTTTATATTTAAGCACTTAAAAATAATACTTGATTTTAAAATTGTCCTTAGTTTTTAGAGGAAAGCATCAGGCATATTACAGGAAACAATCTCAGAAAATTTCATATCAATACTTAAATAACTTTTTGAGAAATCATTGCTACGGTCGACAGTTTTCCTCAAAAATATCATTTCTCAGGAAACGCATTTAAAGTTTTCATGCAACATAAAATAATGCTTACAGTTCGGTAATAAAACAGCTGTAACTCCATTTGTAATTCACATTGAGTAAAAAGTGAGACAGTTTTAGAAAGCTTATTAAACAGGCTGCAAAATTAAGTCATAAAAATGTTTTTGATAATTTAATAAAAAACGACGACTTTAAACCAGTCGAATACCTTAATAGATTAAATTTTTTTATGATTTATATGCTACAATATATTTCAAAGAAATAATATTTCATTACAAAAAAGAAAATACAGAAGAAACAGAAGAAGTAAACAATAGTGATAACGATGTTAATTAATTATCCAATAATTTCAATTATTGGATAAATTCAGGTCACAGAGAAAATATTATTTGACTATTAAGTTTGACTCTTGACAGAAGATTTATCCATAGTAGATCTCCGATGTCGTGTGGCACTTTGAAAAAGTTCGCCACTCGAGTTCTCTTCCATTTTTTTCGATCTTATTTGTTTAATCTTAATGCTTCATAATTTTTATTGAAATGATTCTTGTTGTTTGATTGTATCTTAATTCGTTAGTTGATTGCAAACAATATTGTTAATGAAATCACTGGATGCTGCTACGTTGCGCGCAAAAGGTATATCGTTATCACTATTGTTTACTTCTGTGTACTTTCTTGTGTACTTTATTGGAAGTTGCTGCATTTTTGCGCCATTCTGTTTGAAGCAAAGTTTAATTTTTAATATTTCTTGTTAAATTATTTCACTCATATTTGTCAAGAAACAATGTTTGTAAATAGTAGATTCGATTTGAACTGATGCAGGCAAATTGCTTTTGACATACCATAAATATCTCGTGACTCAGATAAAAACTATAACAGAAATAATAATGCTTTTTGTCTGTCATATTATGTGCAAATGGCATGTTACGTGATTCGAGAATCTCTCTAGAGACCATTGGCCATTGACTACTAAATTTGGTACGTAGTTATTTTTTGTGTAGAAGGTACTGAGTAGGATGAGGCTATCAAATTTTCAAATAGATTTTTAAATCATGATAAATTGATTGAAATATTAACGTTTTGCCGCAATAACTCCTTTTCACACACTGTACAATTAAAAAAATGTGCTTTTCAACGAAACCAATTTTATTTCTGTGCAATGTTTTCTTCGATATATATATATTTTAAATTTACTATGCAAAGGCTGATGCAACATATTTTCACCATTAATTCTCTATTGAAATTCTCAGGAGTCTGTTTAACTATGGAATCGGCTTTCGCAGTTTAACCTTTAAATAAACAAATTCGTAAATTAAAGTTTCAAAAATATTTAATTTTCAAAACATGCTTGCCTACTTCTGTTTCATATTGAATGGGAATTAGTGAAGTGACTTTGAAGGTAGAAAACATTTAAATCAAATAAGGATAGAAACATTGCTCTGAATAGAAATTAAACTTACAGACAGAACTTTTAAAGTATTTCAAAGCTAATGTTTACCCTTTATGTTCAATTCCTTATGTTCCTTTGACAACTTTACATTTGGTTTTGAAAACTCTATGCATATTCTTGCTTATTTTTGCCTATCTTCTTTCGTGTATATTCAAAATAACATATTTCAAGACAACAATAATGTGAAATCCTTAGGTCTGAGACAGTAGTTTTTTTATGCCTGTAGTTCAAAACCTAAGTTGTTATCTATCGGAACTTTTAAAGATATTCTGTGTGAAAACAAAGGCATTAACTACCAGATTGGTTCTGAAAGCTAGTCAGCTAATTTATATGAAGACTGAATACAAAGTCCCATTTCCGGAGATTTACATATTGTTTTTATGAGATAATTTCTTATCATTGCAGTTAGAGCACTTAAAATTTTTAGAGCATTGATAAAATAATTCCTTTGCTAAAATTTGTATATATTCTTAAACCTTCCAGATACATGTAATGTAATGCCTCCGTTACCTCTATAGGAATGCTAAACAAACGCTAAAATATTCCAAAGTTATACAAATTCCTTTAAATATTTACTCAAATAAGAATCTATAGTTATTTATTACTATTAATTACTACTGCTGTACATAAATTTATCATAAAACTATTATTTTCAAATGTTTTATAGAAGTAGTTTCGGGATAATTCAAACATTCAACAGCAATATTCACTCTTCATCTTTCTTTTTTCTCTAAAACTGTAGCTTCTTTTGAAAGAAAATTCATAGAACTCTCATTCGGCACAAAGCTCTCACAAATACGTGTGCCACAGGCTTTTCAAACTAAATGGATTATCAACTATTTAATATGTAAAATAAATAAATTAAGACATCCACAGTAAAATTATATCTTGGTTCTCTTTACCTTTGATATTCAACCAAGCGTTCTTAACCATTAAATATTTCCAAGTTTAAAAAAAGCATAAATGCCAACCTGACCGCATAACGAATATTCAAAAATCCAGAAAAATAACAGCTATTGCGCTTTACTAAATTTGATAATACCTTTAATAAGTGAGAAATATCGCAAAATAATTAAATATCTAACCTCAGTCACGTTTTATTTTAAAATTTATTTCATAAATTTGTTTATATTCTAAACTAACTCACGAAAGAAAACTTTAGGAATTCTCACATCTGCTGCTACTATTTTAAGTCCTGATTCCTTGATGAAACAAAGAGATTTAAAACAATATGTATTCACTGAGTAATTTATGAAAAATAAACTTAAAATTTTAAGAATATATTTTTCATACAAAAAATATTATATTTTTTAAAGAACATTTTTCTTACGAAAATACTATATATAAATAAAATCCTTCTAATATGCAGTGATAGAGGGCCATCTCCTCATGTAAAAGTTAAAATATCCTTTTATTTTTTTATGTAGACTTGGGTCTCTCCATAGTGATCTAATGGTGTGTCGGAAAAAGAAAAAATTATGCAGATTTTCGCACTAAAGTTAAACGCTTATAGATCCGCAACAAAAACACATAGATAGTTGGTTTTAGTTTCATTTAACAGAGAGAGGTAGACATTGAAGATTGCAAAAATTATTTTAGAATTTGTCATTACGATTTACTCACAATCCAGTTGCAAAGTTGGTGAAAATCACGAACAATTTAACATAGAGTCACACTTGACTAATAGTCACTATAGCTATAGAATTAATAGTCACATATAGCTGTTTAGTCACAGAAAGTCACAGTTGAGAAAGGTAAGTAAGTCTACGCCCCTCAATTCCAGAGGCCGTTTCAAAGGGGCAGCTTCCAGTCGATTTTCTTTTACTTCATTAATGCATCTTTCTTCCTATCCTATAGGTCTGAGCTTCGACTATATGAACTTTAGCCACAAATATAAATATTAAATGAACTTTAGCAACAAATTAAAGATACGCGGACAATATATACTATCCGTAACCAAGGGCTGTTTCAAAACAGTAAAAGAAGGCAGCTGTTCTCACAGTCTTCGACCTAGTTTTACAATGATTTGAAACACAAAATTCTGTAACAAAAATTTTCGTTAAGGGTCTGGAATCTTCTAATATATTATAGAAAAAGAGAAACTGAATCTACTTGGAAGCAAATTTATGTATCTTACGTCAGTACTACTTTCAATGCATTTTTTTATTTGTTTCAACGTTCTAGTTTTGCATGAAACATTTTATTCCTATTTTTCCAATCACTTAACGTATTTCCTTTCTACCCCTTTTAAGCAGTATGAAAAAGAAAATATAACGAACAAAATCATCGTCTGTGTGGTAAGAAATATAAGACAAGCATTGTCGGAATTTTTTGTAGAAAATTTTTCTGGAACATCTCCAGGAATTCTGCATAGAATACCTTCGAGTTTATTCGTCTTATTTCCGGTACATCTTCGAGAAAAAAACATTTTTTTAGTCCAAGACTCATAAAAGCAAAGATTCTCGGTTATCCGACGAAAAGGGAGACTACTGATGTCTGTAAATATTGAAAAATGGAGAAAGGAAAACTAGGGATGGGAAAAGCCTACCAGTTTAAACCGAAAACCGTTTTTTTGTTTCAGTTAACCGCTTTTTTTCGGATATTTTATTGCCTTGGTAGTGAAGAAATGCTTTATATTTGTCTTATATATTATTATTAATATTCAAGTCCATAGTTCAATTTGTATCCACCAGGCATCAATAACAATTTGAAGTCCACTGCTATTTCAAATGCAGCTAATCAACTTTGAGATATGTTTTCTCGAAAATAAATCTCTTGATCTTTGCTCACTTTAAATCTTTATCCTCCGTATCGTATTTACAACTTTATAATTGCTTTAATAAATGTTATTCTAGCTATAAATGGATGATATAATTCAATGAATTTGCATATGGAATCAAGATGAATAATTAACCCTGAAAGACACAAAAATTATTCCATACTTCTTAGAACTAATTAATTCACAGATCTATTAGTCCAATTATTGCATAGCCTGAAAAAAAATTGATTATTTAGTCTTAAAGATTATTTGTGTAAGGAACGTCAAGTTTCCTACACCGCCAAATTCCGGTAACCCTGTTCCGCCTCAGAGCGGAAGACGCCATGTTGGTTAGTTCTGTGTTGGCAGTCAACGAATGTAGACGCAGGCGAGAACGGGAAGTCCTATTCGCGCGGACAAGTGATCTTAGCGAGTGACTGGCTGGGGTTTGCCAGTAAGATATCGTTTTAGAATGTCAATATAGTTTGATATTTGAATTACTTTTGTTACATTATTACATTACTCAGTTACATTTGCTTAAGGCTCAAATGTAACTGAGCATGTAAGCAATTTGTATTTCTTATCATCATGTATATAGCCTTTCATCATTTTATGTCTTCATTATCCATTTGCCCATAGAAATCTAAATAAATAGCTGGGATTAAAGCGTCATTAGTTTCTTATTGTCTCCATCCCTCACATGAAAAGAAATTCCACGTCATTATCTTATAATACTTATTATCCTAATGAAGATCATTAGTGTTTTGCAAATACGCTACTCAAATAAGAATATCTATATCAGTTTAAGTTACATCAGAATAAACAAGCTAAAACTCAAAATTATTCAAAGCATTACGGAGAAACAGTACCACACAGTAATTTATTTTTTAGCCAAAATTTATTCGTTTTCGAGAAGGAAAAAACATTTATCTAAAAACTCAAGCGGATTGAATATAAAACTTATATAATCCTTTAATGTTCCCAGTACTGTACATTCGGAAAACCCAAAATGCATAGCAGTGTACATTCGCATCAAGGATGAGAGATTAGAACGAATTCTAAATGCATTTTCTTTCTAAATCCATCTAATTTTTCTTCTTTATTGAACAGATTTTTAACCAAATCAATTAATCAACTCAAGATGTAAGGGAGTGAAATACGTTTGAAAGTATTTTCTTTCTTTTCCTCTAATTTCCTTTTATTCAGAATTCAAGAATAAATTATTTTTTAAGCAACAAGTACTTTTAATTCGCAATATTTATTTTTAATCCAAAATCAGGAGTTCACTTTAAATAAATCTTGGTCTTTTATCAGTATCTAAAACTATCCCCCTTAAAGTTTTTTTTAATATTATGATTTATTTAACATCTTGGCTTTCAAACGATATGAGTTAAAACATTTTTCCAAGATTATTTTGAGGAGAAAAATTGTATAATCTGTATAAATAAATTAATACAAATTTAGGCCAGTTTGAAAGATAGAAATCCTTATTTAAAATATGAAAGTTGAATAACACATCCTTATGTAAAAGAAGATATATAGGGATTTAATATCCCTAATGGGAAAGATAATTTACTTGTGGTAGATTTCTTTCTTAAGATATATGCATACATATTTGAAAGTAGCAATTGCAAAGGAATGCATTCATGTGTTTTCGTCTTAAAAGTATAAGTCTACGTTTAAAACCCATTTTCAACCGAAAATCACAATTGTTTTTATTGTTTTATCTGAAAGCGTATTCTTTTAAGTTTTCAAAACAGTTTTTATTTTACATCTCTGATGATCAGAAGTGAAATTAGAGACATTTTAGTAGAACATGAAAGCTGAAAATGGAATAGTAAACGATGCGATAAAGAAGTATTTTTCATTGTTTTTACTTAAAATATTTAACTTTTATTCTTTAATTTTGTTTTGTACTATTCTCCATATACCAGTTACTATTTTGGAAGATTTTAGGTTTGAATTTCCTTGTTTTCTATGAAATTGTGTCAAATTTAGTCAATTTTCAATAATTCTAGTATCTTGATTTTCCAATAATGATGAAATTTTCATAATAAACGTATGAAAAGCACATAAATTTTACTTATAACCGATATTAATCATTAAAAGTACTACAGATAAGCTAGAATGTTAACAAAAGTTAGTTGACTGAAAAAATATTCAAACCTGTCAACGACTGCTTAGTGGTAGATAACGATAATGACTCATGAGGCTCAAGGAAAACGACTAAGAAAAAATTTCCAGCAAAGAAAATTTTAAAAAATGAACTAAGTTGACAAAAAGGAAGGACTAGTCTACAAAACTGGGGAGTATTGAAGAAAAATTCGTTTTTCTTCTCAAAGTAAATTAAAAACATAAACTTTAAACTCATTTTTTTCAAAATTTGATTTTTTTTCCAAATTTTTCTTTTTTCAAACAATATATATATATATATATATATATATATAGTTATCTTGTTATATATATATATATATATAACTTGTCTTGTTGTATATATATATATATATATAAGCCTGAAATTTGGCACACATATTATTTATGATACTGTCTAGGTAATGAACCAAATGTTAAGTGAAAAGATGTTCCATTAAAAAGTTATGACGCTCTTAAGTTTTGAAAAAAGGCCAAAATTCTTTAAAAATTCATGATTTCACACTTAAACTCTTATAATTTACATGTTTTTTGAAACATTGCAAAAATTTTGCTTCAGAACCTAGCCAATAGTTGAGTGATTATATATACAAAGCATTGAATCAATTTTCCATAATTGCTGTTTCTTGATTTTCCATTAATGATGTAATTTTGATAATAAACGTACGAAAAGTTCATAAAATTTAATTATAACCAATATTAATCATTAAAAGTATCTACAGATAAGCTAGAATGTATACAAAAGTTAGTTGACTGTAAAAAATATTTTGGTAAAAAAATATATATTCTGGTCATTTGTTTATGAATGAGAATGTTTGAAAAAAGTTCAAATTCAGTACAGAAAATTCTAAGTTGTTTCAAATATTTAAAAACAGATTTAATTAATATAACTTTTTCTATGTTTTATTAAGTTTTAACATAAATTTCATATAAAAATACAAAAATGTTGGTTCAAATATCATTATTTAAAAAAAAGCCTCGGAACGTAGTTGGATACCTTAAAACGAGCACAGGCAAAATACTTTATCAAACCCTCTTTCAATATAATCATTACTCATTAAGAATTTTCACAACCATGCGAGTACATGTAAAATTTCTTTGTCAGAATACAGCAGATATGTTGTGAAATATTAGTTTCAATAGTACATTTTAAGGCGAGAATCAAACACTCTCTTTATCTGCGATACACTAGCGAACTTTAATTCCCCCATTACATAGCTAATCTATATATCCTTAATAATAATTATCCTCTCAAGTATCTCCAAATTCGCCCAAGTGAAATAATATAAATGAACGAATCTGTCAATAGTTGGTACTCGTTTTATCTCTCAAGACTCTTTGAAGAATCCGGTAATAACCCACGAAGATGTTTCCTCCTGGCCAAAATTAGCCTCGTGTCACTGTTCTTTGCCTTTTAGATTATTAATGAGCGATAAGAAGTTAATGACTTTACTTTTAAAGGAATGTTTGACAGGTGATTCGTTTCCAGAGTTCGACGGGGAGCTCGCTCTGGTTTGACATCAGAAGTGATGGATGAGATTTGATGAGGCTAATAAAGACACTTTCGGCTTTCTGGGGAAATCGAGGAAAATCCTGGGGAAATTAATTTCCTCGTTTGGGGGCGTATAACATTTGAAGAATAATTTCTTTGCTTTGGAATAACTATTGTTACATAAAATGCAATAATGCATTTTTTCACTCCTAAACTTCAATGATTGCATGCTATTCGTACTTACTAATTCGTAATTTATTAAAAAGATCTTTCAATTTCAACCAGGAACGTCAAGGAAGAGAATGCCACATTTCCCTTCAGCAATGAAATTCATCACTGCTTCATAAGCCGTTCGCTGATTTTCTGTTAATCGAAGTTTGTTTCCACCATATGTTGTAAAATATTGATATCGTAGTTAATTTCTCGTAGCAAATCTCCATTCAGAGGATTATGTTTTTGTCTTGTTGGGACGAGTAATCGAAACTGAACCAAAGTTTAAAGTTTTCCCACAAATTGACAAAAACTTATCTTCAAGCAGTATGCGATTTTCTTTGTAAATCTGAAGTACGTAAAGTAAATCTATGTCTGGATTCTCCCTCTGCTTTTGATGAAAAATATCTTCACTAAATCTATCTTTGGAATTTTCCCAAAGTCTTGAGGGATTTCAAGGTGCCCAGGTTAAAATTATAAGGGAAAATAAATCCCGTAATTGAGTGAGGAATCGTGTGACAGATGCCTCTTGCAAGATCGAATCCCAGTGTTGATCGTCTTCTAGTAAAGCGAGTTTTAGACACGATTCTTTGAATGTTTCACAAACCTCCCTTCCACAGCTTTTAAATCTGTGAAAGAAATGTTACCTGTGAGGGTATGTAGTAACAGACCGTGATAAAAAAAACACTCAGCTTTATTTGGGGGAACCGTGTATACACTTCCTAATGCATCAGACTCACAAACATGGGATGTGCTGAAAAGACAATACCATATTTTCCTGTACAAAATGATTTTTAGACTTATTCTAAGTGTATTATCTAGTTATCTCTGCATACAATAATGTTTTTGAGAATGTATCTTCTTGGCAGAGATTAAAGTAGGCTGTTAATGTTGTATCTGTCGGATGAGTAGTTCTTTCGTGAGTATCATCAGAAGTGAAATAAACACGTTGGCCGTTTTGATGAACGATAGTTGGGTACCGGTCATGAATGGGGAAACGCAATATTCGTCAAACTGCTTCATTACTGTTAATGTATCGGCCGATTTGGTACCTAGCTATTTCGTCATTGACTCCTATTGTTGCATTCTTAATTTCTACAACAGCCATATCACTACCCTTGTTGATTTATTTACAAATATATTTGATTGACTTGACAGAGTTGCAATATCTGACATTGATGGAACATATTTGCCAAAATAGGCGAGTCACGTACAATCCAACAATTGTCGATTTAAACTTCATGATATTTATTGACGATTCTTAAATTTATAACTGTTGTATGGCCTCCTTGCTCAGACGTAACCATCCTAAGCCGTCTGTGTTTCGAAGATAATTTTTCTTGGGTATCGTTTCGTACACTTTTTATCTTTCATGCACGGGTATTTCATATTTAGGGTGCCATAAGGACCGTGAATCATATGTTTTGAAACAATTTCGAACAGAACTCGATCTTTTTGTACACTGGGAAAATCCGCCCCGATAACACTGTCTACATGACCGGAGCGTAATTTCTCTTTTAGCCATATCAGGATAGGAGCATGAGGAAGACCTCTTTTTACCACTCGACCAAATACATGCAGTTATTTACTTTACCATAGATGAAGCTTTTCGTTATGATGTAAATAAGTTTCATTAGTTTTTGCTTAAACACTCGAGTTATTAGATCATGCCGGTCCGGTGGTGATTGATCGTGGTTAAGTTATTTAATTTCAGACCATGCTGTGTTGCACGTGAATGTGATAAATAGGTCGAATACGAATATATGCAATGGCAACCTGCTCATACTCTTGCATATGCCTGGTCATGTATATGCCTTTCAAGAGAAATTACGCCTCCGACATGTAGACAGTGCTATCAGGGCGGATATTCCTGGAGTTCAAAAAGATCCAGTTCTGTTCGAAATTATTTCAAAGCACATGATTCACAGTCGTTATGGTACCTTAAATATGAAAGACAAAAAGTGCCTACGTATGTTGACGGAGAAATGACCATTCTGCCAATATCTGTAACATTTCCGTCGTCGGTACTGGCGTCTCTCAGGTGAATGTATTCTCCTACTCGAAGTTTCTACTGATTCAACTTAATATATAAAAGATTTGGCGCAGTTATACATTAGACAACCGACTCCGATACATATATTGATATAAAACTAAATTTTGCTAAACATTGGAGACAAAGTTTTTATCCTTCCTCAAACTTGCCTACACTGTAGCTGTACTATGTCTGTAAAACACATACTCTTTGAATGCATACATTTTAAAATCCATCGTTTGCGATTTTTTAACACGAGCTCACCTACTTTAACCACAATAATTGGTCGGCACCCTCACATCTACCTTTTTGAATTTTTAAAAATCACTGGCTTTTATCCACACATTTAAACAACTTGTGCTGACTATTTAACCCCTTGCTCATTTTTACCTCTTCTCGCTAAATAAGCACGTGAAAGTTTAATTTTTTCTGCATTTGACTTTTATTGATTGTTTCATACCCGCTTACTAACTTTTTACATATTTTACATATTTCTACCTTTCTACATATTTCTACCTTTTTACATATTACTACCATTTTACATATTACTACCTTTTCACATATTACTACCATTTTACATATTACTACCTTTTAACATATTACTACCTTGTTTGGCGCAGCATGGCCAAATACTGGTCCTTGCGCCATAAATCCTCAAACAAACCAAACCAAACCTGTATCTTACAAAATTAATAAATTAATGTTAAATAATCCGTTATAAAAATCAATTGAAGTTGGATCAATTTCGTAAAATAATTAGGCAGTATTGGCACTCGAAATCACTGAAATTGCGATTGTTTCTATTTTGTTGCTTTTGCTAAAATTTCAGACAGTGGTGTCAATTGAGACTTGCGAGATAGCCAAGGCACACGTCACGCCAATATAATTTTAGAACCCATTCCGCATTTTGCAGGAAGAAATAGAACATGTTGTAGCAATTAAGCATACTATATTGTACCCTTAGATGCGTGATGGCAGATCGGTTACGTTTATCATATGACTAAGCCGAAACATGAAGCGGTTTCTTTGAATATTTCGGTAACAAATGAATTGAAGCACGCAATTTTACCCTTAGAATAATGATATGCGAAACAACTTACTAAAATTACTTGCAATATGAATGAGCAACAAAATGCCATTCTCACAAAAAAAATTGTGATTTCCCGTCAAAACAATGACAGCATTTTAAAAAAATATTCATTTTACCAGGAAACATCAGGTCTAAAGTAAAGCAAGCATGTGATATTTAAGAATTGCTGATTTGCATTCTACATAGGGTTTTCATAATCCTTTATCAATAAATTAATCCAAATCTGTTGAGGCATTAAAAATGACTGAAACAGTCAATAGCAGGTGCTCGTTTATCTCTGAAGATTCTCTAAAGAATCTGCTAATAACCACTTCAAATGTTTCCTCCTGGAAAAACTTAACCCCGTGTCACGTTTCTTCGCCTTTTAGGGTTATTAATGAGCGATCGGAAGTTAATGACTGCGTATTTATAGGAATGTTTGACAGGCGATTCGTTTCCAGAGTTCGGCGGGGAGCTCGCTCTGGTTTGACATCAGAAGTGATGGATGAGATTTGATGAGGCTAATAAAGACACTTTCTGGATGCTGGGGAAATCGGGGAATATTCCTGGGCATTTAATTTGCTCGTTTTGGGGCGTAGAACATTTGATGAATAATTTCTTTGCTTCGGAATAACTAGTGTTACATAAAATTTAATAATGCATTTTTTCATTCCTAAATTTTAATGATTGTATCATATTCGTTATCGTTAAATTAATATCTATATTTTATTAATGGGATTTTGCTTATTGGGAAAAATATTGATTGTAGAGGACAATAGAATACCCTGCCAAGTGATAATAGTACAACTTTAATTGTAAAGTTGTTTTAATTCTTTTTTAATATTCATAATAAAATAAATCATGGAATATTGTATTTAGTGATGAAATTATGACTCTTTTGATAATTTTGGAGGACATGTGAATTCACTCTGTCTTAATTTTCACTATGGTTCTGTAAACTCTTCTTATACTTTTTTCATATCTTCTAGTCACGTATTGATTTTAATAAATATTAATAAAGTTTTTTTACGTATTAACGCCACCGAGGCTACAGATTTGGCAGTTTTTAAGTGCCGCCAAATTTGGCGGTTTTTGTACTTGCGTATTAACTCCAATTTGGCGGTTTTTGTACTTACGTATTAACTCCAATTTGGCGGTTTTTGTACTTACGTAAAACGCCAATTTGGCGGTTTTTAAGTGGTGCCAATTTGGCGATTTTTAAGTGGCGCCACTTTGGCGGTTTTTGTACTTACGCATTAACGCCAATTTGGCGGTTTTTAAGTGCCGCCAACGCCACCGCAGCTACAGATTTGGCAGTTTTTAAGTGCCGCCAAATTTGGCGGTTTTTGTACTTACGTATTAACTCCAATTTGGCGGTTTTTGTACTTACGTATTAACTCAAATTTGGCTGTTTTTGTACTTACGTATTAACGCCAATTTGGAGGTTTTGTAAACAAGATTGCTCTTTATTGGCGCATTACCGCCAATCTGTAGCCTCGGTGGCGTTAATACGTAAGCACCGATATTAACATTTAAACACATATTTGAAAGGAAAATATGAAATAAATTCATACCCTGCCCATCGGACCAGAATGTTTTATATTTTTCAACAGACATAAACTTTCTAGTAATAAGCAATGTATGAATCTTAATAATAATTTCGTTAAAATAAGAATATATGAAGTACAAAAATATTCCTTTTCATCCTTTGAACTCTCTGAATCCCTACAGATACCCGTAGCGGCTTAACCCTCTCACATCGAGCGAGGCGGTCTAAACATTTTCTCTTAACAACGACGAAGGCCGATCTGAGGAGGTTGGCTTCTTTTGAGGGGATGGGAGGTTCTGAGATAGATTTGGGAGATAATCTCGGTAGGGGGTCAAACTATCTTTGCCAACCACAGCCCATTTCCGTGCACCTTAAGGAAAGGTTACAGCAGTGGGACCGCTCAGGTTGGGAGAATCCAATTCATTTTGCTTTCCCTAAAAATTCTAGGTTTTAAAGGGGTTAGAAGGAAAACGTCGCCTCGGGAATAAAGAGTTAAGAAAATCTGGAAAGACTTCAAGGGGTGCAACTCACTTTCAAAACCTTGACATTACCTCACTGTTTCAGTCCTTCTTTGTTTTTTCAAGACAAAAAATGAGCGAGTTATAATCTCTTTCCGCATTTAGTATTTCCGAAAGAGTCGGTGCAAATTCTTACCTCAACCATAACGCTGATTATTCCGTCAGAAATATTTTCTATCACGGAATTAACTTTGTAATCTCTAATTTCGTGCTTTGTTACTCTCGCGTAAATTCCTTTGGTACCACATGGGGAGATAATAAATTTATGTCATCATGGTTAAAATTCAAGAAAAGAGTTAATAAGAAAACAGAATTAATAATGATTAACATAATAAGAAAAAATAATTAATTTTAATGATTCTTATTCCTTATCACCATTATGTTTATATTCTTCATTTCTTATGTCTCGAAATAATGAAAAAATTTTGTTGTTTTTTTTTCATGCAAGAATAATAAGTTGAGATTTTGGAAATTTCATTAATGAAATAAGAGAAAATGTTATGTCTGTGATCTACCTTTGCTATTTCTAACGTTTGCTCTCAATCTCTGAAAAAACAAATGAAATTTGCCTATAAAATAATCTCATTATCTGATTATATTTATAATCATACCTTTAATAGAGAAACTTTAATAAGTTAATAAATGGAATGAATTTTTTTTCAACAGAACGGAAAAGGAAATATTTTCAGTTAAAAAAATCCGTGATTATTCTCTTTAATTCTATTTTTGCGTACTTGACTTTTCATTTAAAATGTATCTGACTTTGTTCAATTCCATGAAATTTTCGAATCCTCTTAAAATAGAATTAGAAGAGAGTTTAATTCAAAATTTGTAAAAATTACAATTCATTTCAAGCCATTAGGAGACTAAAAGATAATAGAAAATGTAGACTATTCACGGTACATAGATTTTTTTTTAATTGTAATTATATTTATGCAGGTTATATTCGTAAAAAGGGAAATAAAAGCAAATAATTATCAGTCTTGTAATATTAACAGAAAATATATTCACACGTGACACAAAATTCATTTTAATCGTAATGGATCAACGGTAAGAAACTTGAATATACTCATCTAATTCAGAAATTATTTTTTAATAGATTAAATCTTTTAAAATTTATATGCTACAATATATTTCAAGGAAGCAATATTTAATTACAAAAGAAGAAATACAGAAGAAGCAAACAATAGTATAACGTTTAATTAATTATCCAATAATTTCAATTGTTGGATAGAATTCGAACCACAGAGGTTATTATTTGACTATTAAAGTGATTCTCTTGACAGAAAATTTATCCATATTAGAAGTCCGATGGAGAGTATGT